>QODF01000028.1:2201787-2354448 GCA_024372805.1 Oostethus manadensis | reverse complement strand
CCGTTAGTCGAACCTCGGTTAGAGGAGCTGCAATGTGGTTTTCGTCCCGGTCGCGGAACACTGGACCAGCTCTACACCCTTGCAAGGGTACTCGAGGGTATGTGGGAGTTTGCCCAACCAGTCTACATGTGCTTTGTAGACCTGGAAAAGGCATTCGACCGTGTCCCTCGTGGTGTCCTGTGGGGGGTGCTCCGGGAGTACGGGATTGATGGTCCGCTTCTACGTGCCATTCGGTCCTTGTACAATCGAAGCAGGAGCCTGGTTCGCATTGCCAGCAGTAAGTCGAGCTTGTTTCCGGTGAACGTTGGCCTCCGCCAAGGCTGCCCTTTGTCACCGATTCTGTTCATAATCTTCATGGACAGAATTTCTAGGCGCAGTCAAGGTGTTGAGGGAGTCCAGCTTGGTGACCTTAGGATCTCGTCTCTGCTATTTGCAGACGATGTGGTCCTTATGGCCTCATCAGGCTGTGACCTTCAGCGTTTACTGGAGCGGTTTGCAGCTGAGTGTGAAGCTTCTGGGATGAGACTCAGCACCTCCAAATCCGAGGCCATGGTTCTCAGTCGGAAACGGGTGGACTGTACCCTCCGGGTTGGGAGTGAGGTCTTGCCTCAGGTGGAGGAGTTCAAGTATCTCGGGTTCTTGTTCACGAGTGAGGGAAGGTTGGAGCGTGAGATCGACAGACGGATCGGTGCAGCATCTGCAGTAATGCGGTCGCTGTACCGGACCGTCGTGGTGAAGAGAGAGCTGAGCCGGAAGGCAAAGCTCTCTGTTTACCGATCGATCTACGTTCCCACCCTCACCTATGGTCATGAGTTATGGGTCATGACCGAAAGAATGAGATCGCGGATACAAGCGGCGGAAATGAGTTTCCTTCGTAGGGTGGCTGGACTCACCCTAAGAGATAGGGTGAGGAGCTCGGCCATCCGGGAGGAGCTCAGAGTAGAGCCGCTGCTCCTTCACATCGAGAGGAGCCAGTTGAGGTGGCTCGGGCATCTAGTCCGGATGCCTCCCGGGCGCCTCCCTGGTGAGGTGTTTCGGGCATGCCCAGTCGGGAGAAGGCCCCCGGGAAGACCTAGGACACGCTGGAGGGACTATGTCTCACAGCTGGCCTGGGAACACCTTGGTGTCCTCCCGATGGAGCTGGAAGACGTCGCTGGGGACCGGCAAGTCTGGACTTCCCTACTGAAGCTGCTGCCCCTGCGACCCGGACCCGGATAAGCGGTGGAAAATGGATGGATGGACACGTGCGCTCACATGTGCAGCTTGAGCGTTGATAATTAACACGTACCAGTGACACGAGGGAGGCCAGAGGACCAGTCAGAGATGCATGGAAGGGCGGCACCAATGTTAGCCAGGACACTGTAGACGTGATATTTCATCCGCACTGACAGTCCTCCGTCAGCCACAGTCCTTCTGTGGAGGAAGAGGTTAAGGGATGGCGAAAGACAGATTATTAGCTGCATACTAGCAGATATGAAAATAATTTGATTATTGTGCTTCTTTATTTCATTGTTTCACATTCCTTTTAGATATAGAATTGATCATATATCACTATTGCATTGTGTTAAACATTTTGTTACATGGAACAAAAGAAAAGAGGTGGAGTATCTGAAGTAGCATTTAGCAAATACTATAGAAGGAAGAATGAATGGCTCTGTAGGTTCTATAGTGTTTGGATTTGTACACTACATTCGTTCCGCACCACGATCTCAGTTTGAATTTTACAGCTATATTCTGATTATTCCAAAATATATGAATTATTAAATCATGCTGTTTCGTGGTTGACTACAGCCCGTTGTGTTTTTTATGCATATTTGAGCAAATGTTGTGTATTTTCTCCTTAAATTAAGCATTGCAAGCACAAAAATTTTAAGACAAGGCATTAAGAAGATGCATTCTAAGTGTGGTATGTTGTATTCTACAATGGTTAGGTACAGTAATGGCACGCATCGTGTCATTAATACATTACCTGAGTCTATTTGTATTCTTAATATATATTTTTTAATCAGAAAATGTCCTTCCTTTTTAGCATTTTTGACAGTTAAATCAAGTTTTTATACTTTTATAATTATAGTTTTACATCCATCCGTTTTCTATACCGCTTATCCTCATTAGGGTCGTGGGTATGCTGGAGCCTATCCCAGCTGACTTTGGGCGGTAGGCAGGGTACACCCTGGACTGGATGCCAATCAATCGCAGGGCAGACAAACAACCATTCACACACACATTTACAATTTAAAGTCGCCAATTAACCTAACATGCATGTTTTTGGAATGTGGGAGAAAACCGGAGTACCCGGAGAAAACCCATGCGCGCACGGGGAGAACATGCAAACTCCACACAGAGATGCCCAACGGAGATTTGAAACCTGAACCTCCTGACTGTGAGACCAACATGCTACCTTTTACATTTGCTGAAGACTCCTAAAGACAAGCAGCGAGACGCCACACAGACACCATCTTCCAGTTTTGTCACGAGCTATTTTTGAATTCAATGTTTCACACCTTTCTTATCAAAATGCTGGCACTTGCACCTTTCTTTGACTCCGTATTTGGTTACAGTATTGAGGTAAGGAACACCTTTGAATTCACAGCATGTCAAAACACGAAGGTGGTGGTGATTAATCTCGCTGCCACATTGTGTCTTTGGGAACAGTCGCATCAAGAATCATGTCTTCAGTGAAAGTAAAAGTAACCTTAAATGGTCATTTATCTCTTTCATTCATCATTTATATGCATTTCTAATTGTTTTCTGCATGTCAAACTGTAATTGTAAAAATATAAAAATGTGGTTTATGTTAACATTTTTGGCTTTCTGGAAAAGATTACAGTAATTGAATTTACATTAGTTTGTTTTGGTTAGAGCTGAACCCTCTGGAACAAATTAATGATGCTAACCAAGGTACTGTACTGTATATGTCAGCTTGATCCAGACCTGTCTTTTCCATCAGCAGGGCCTCCTCCACAACACAGGCAGCAGCACAGGACAGCAAGGAGCAGCATGAGCAAAGGAACCAACAGACCTGCAAGGAGAGCACCTCGACCACCTAACACACACATACACACATTGGAGACAGATACATTTACAAATTCGCACATAAGATGTACGGGTAGACATACTATTGGGGCAAACACCAGTCACCGGGTGGCAGCCGATCCCCTCACCACAGTCGCAAGCGAAGGAACAGTTGACGCCAAACTGCCAGGCGGAGCAACTGTTGTTACAACTGAAACAGATGATGAGGAAAAAAGAATGAAGTCATTTCACCTCAGCATTAAAAACTTGCCTCTACATTTAAGCTCTGAGTAATGAGCTATTTTTACATCGGCAACAATATAATGGCTAATAAAAGACCAGACTTTACATTAAAGGGGCTGTAATGAACGCTTTTGTGCCTTCACTTAACTCAGTGGTTCTCAGTTATTTTCTATCATGCACCCCCGAATGTTTTCACGTCCCACTCCAATTTGAAACACAAGTGAGAAACTGATAATATGCATTTATTCATCTGTACTGTACAAACTGAAGTTGAAACTGAAATAGAGAGCTGTGAAGCATACAAGTGTATTCAAGAGTCAAATTGCATGCTGATATGATAAACTTGGACGTGTTGGCAGGTCTGCACTAACATTTAAAGTACTTCCTGCTTTTCGCGCCCGCCCCCACTATTTGAGAGGCACTGATTTAACTCAACCTTGGCATTCCTTCCGTCAGTGTTGACAATTTAAATATTAGTCAAAGCCAACACAACTGAACACAAAATGCAGTTTTTAAATGAAACTCTTTACTATTAAAAGAGACAGGAAATCCAAAGCTACAAGCCCTTGTGTAAAAAAATGATTGCCCATCTGTTGCCTCCCCCAAGAAAAAAAGTAATTGAGATTAGTCTGGAAATGGTTATAAAGCTATTTCTAAAGCTCTGGGATTCTTACTCATTGTCCGCAAAAGGTGAAAACATGGAACAGTGGTGAACCTTCCCAAGAGTGGCCGGCCAGGCAAAATTACCCCAAGATAACCCCAGCAACGACTCATCCAGGAGGTCACAAAAGACATTCAACATAATCCAAGGATCTTTTGTGTAAGAAAGACATTGGGCAAAAACCGCCTGTATGACAAAGTTCCAAGATGAAAAACACTGCTAAACAAAAAGAACATTAAGGATTATCTCAATTTTACCAGAAACATCTTAATGATCCCAAAGACATTTGGTAAAATACTCTGTAGTCCGACGAGACAAAACGAGACAGAACTTTGTGCGTCCCACTACACCTGGTGTAAAAGTAACGCCACATTTCAAACAAAGAACATTATACCAACAGTAAAATATGGTGGCGGTAGTGTGATGGTCTAGGTTGTTTTGCTGCTTCAGGACCTGGAAGACGTCGTGACCAGAATCCTTTTGACATACTGTGGCATGCCCTTTAAAATGCAGTTAATGCTATAAACCCTCCAATGTGGCTGAATTACAACAATTCTGCAAAGATGAGTGGGCCAAAATTCCACTACCGCTGCTCTCGACATTTCCCCTGCAGCGGAATGTCTTTGAGCCTCAATCAGTTTCATTTTGCTTTGTCACCTTTTTTTTGGTTTGTTTGCATAACTGTGAGCTCCTGCTCATGCTTAAATAAAGGCTTTTATTTGCACACTTACTTAGTCTCTGCATACCGGGAGTCTAAAGTCCAAAAAACTTACCAATTTCTAACAAAAACAGTATAATGGTATAAAATTGTCATTTATAAATGTGTGCCTTTTATCAGTCACAATAAACGTCCAGTTTATATATTGAAGATTATCTGAAATAAACACCTTCATTAGATGCTGAAATATGGCTTCACATAGAAGTGATTACGTTATTGATTGTGACCTGTGAAATATTGGTTCCACTTCTTAATGGCTCTAAAGGGGTTGCTGGGTGTGCAAGAACTAGAACCTGTTATCATGCGCATCAATTCAAAGTAATATATGCAATAGGTGACATGAGTATGCAGGTCATGTTAGGTTTGTAATGTTTTGCAGCTTCCTGAAATCGTGCCCATGTTGTGTGCAACATGGGCCTTGCATCGTGCTGCAGTATGAGGATGATGATGATGGAAGACTGGCCTGACACCATATCTCAGCACAATTAAACTGCCATAAATGTGTGCTTAAGCCTGCCGATACAATAACCCCCATCACTACCAGTATTACCCAAAAAAAGACCTTTTACTGTGCTCAACCCAACAGCGTAAAAAAGTGTAATAATTCAATCAATCTTCTGAGCGTGCCTGCGTATACTGAAACTGCTCACCTCTCTCCCTGAAAGCCTGGCTGACAGACACACTTTCCTGTCATGTGATGGCAGTTACCATGGAAACAGGGGCCGCACAGGAAGCTGCAGGCGTCTCCATACGTCCTGTTAGGGCAGACCTTCTCACACCTGGCAAAAGAGAAGATCATGAATCAATTGAATGAGCAAAATAAATGCAGCTATAACCAGACAGTTGATTAAGTACTCATACGGAACCTAATTACAGTACAGGCAATAATGACTGCAAAATCTAATCAAAATCAAAACCGTCTGGTTTTGCCGATGTAAACACTTCTACTGTGAGTAAACTCGTGGGCACACACCTGAGTCCTGTCCATCCTGGATCACATTGCCAACATTTCCCACTTTTTGGATCGCACGTGTCATTGTTTCTGCACCGCGGGCACATCTCCTGGCAGTTGTCGCCATAATAACCGGACAGGCACAAGCGGTCACATCGTGTCCCGTTCCAACCGCTCTCACAGGCAGCACAGGTACCGTCAGTGGAGGAGCAGGGCTTGTTGCCTTTACAGTGTCCACAACTGAGGAGGTGAGGGCAGCAGTTAATGTTGCACCATTACATGTGATTGAAGCACACGATGGCCCGGACACAAACCTCATTGTACACCAGCTGCCATACTTCCCAGGTTCACACGGCAAGTTGCAGTAGTCGCCCTCGTACCCCGGGTGGCAAAGACACTGTCCTGTAGCGGCGTCACAGTTACTGTGTGTGAGGTCACAATTACACCGCCGCTCACAGCTGGGCCCCCACCAGCCGGCCTCGCACTCGCACACACCAGTGCGCTGGTTGCACTGCGACAGGTAGCAGTTGCAAGTGATGGGACATTTCAACCCCCAGTGGCCCCTGTGGCACTGACACCGGCCTGTCAGCTGGTCGCAGCCAGGACCCACAGAACCCCCAGAGACGCACTGGCACGGCTTGGCGCACGTTGACGTCCACCAGCCCTCGTTGCAGGTGCAGTTTCCGTAGACGGGGTGGCAGGTTCCGTGGCGGGTGCATTTGCAGGCGTATTGGCACAGAGGACCCCAACGGTTGGGGTTGCAGGTGCACTCACCAGTGACGGCGTGACAACGACCATGTGGGTGACACGGGCACACCTGTCGGCAGTCTGATGACCAGAACTCTGCAGGACAACCTGGTACACAGAACAAAATAAAATAAATCCCATTATAAACAAATAAGTCAGTCAAAAGGGCAAGAGATTTTAGATTTTTATATAATTTTACATTACACTGTACTATTTATAACTTTTAACTAGGGCTGTCAACAATCGCGCGTTAGTGGCGGTAACTTATTTATTTTATTCATTCCTTTACATCATGGCAAGCCGCGCGTCTTTGTTTTGACTCTAGACAGAGGCACAATGTAGTGTGCCCACAAAGTCACACAGAAAAACTCCGTTATTCGTTTGCGTATGGACGCAAATAGCCGGAGGTTTGCGTTTCCGAACGTCACTTCCAGCGGTGACGTCACAACCCCGACCCGTATTTACATGAGACACAACATGGATGCCCTCAGAACTGCCGATGTTTTCTTGCGTCTAGTTAACTTTGTATTCTAAAGCAACGTTTCTAAATAACCCTACCTCCTTGTCAGTCCACAACAACGAGCCGGGCGCCATGTTTTATGTTTGCGGAAGTAACGAGATGACAGAGGATGATTCTGATTGGATAGAATTTCAGTAACTGTTGCCGCCTGCAAGTTTGGCTGTGGTTCCCTATGCATTTATCCGGTTACGTGAGGATGCGGTTTTTTTTAAATCGAGGTCGTGTGGACACCATTTTTTCCATAAACGGAGAGGGAGAAATATGCGTTTTTAAAAATACGAGGCGTAACGCTCTTTTATAACTTCATTCATACCTGAACACATCAACAGCAGTGCAGTTCGGTTTTCTGTATGTACTGTATCTGCAACTCACAAACACGTGACAAACACGTGACACTGCGAAATACGAGAGTAAGTGTGTATGAGTGGCCTAAATATACAAAATTACAAAGAAAAAAAACAAGTGGATATTTGTCATTCACTTTGTACCTAATGTGGAACTACACGTTGCTGCATGTAAGTATGCTCAACAATTCCAGAAAATAAATTCAAAACATGTGGATTCTACTTAAATAATGCGGCGCCTTTGAACGCAACACCTCATAACAACACGATTCAAGTGTGATTCTAATGTTCTGCTACTATTAAAGAAACTAGAGTTACATAAATACATTTTCAAACATGTGTGCTGTCTTTTAGTTTGATTAAAAATGTCAGTTAATTTGGAACTGTTACTACATACCAATTAAAATACTATAAAAATGTTAATCATTTGACAGTCCCACTTTTAACATTCACCAGTAGGCCTACTTTATCAGCCAGAAGTCCAGACGTATATGGCCATGCTATTAAATGAGAAGCGGTGTCCAAACTTCTAACTGGTACAGTAAATATGTACCTGAAGAACCGATCTACCCACACGTTTGGACACTACTGTCGCTAAAACCAAGTCAAGGGTTAGTCCAAACTATATTTGGTAACTGAAATTTTAGGACAAAATGAACATTACATGCCTCCCTATAAAAGCAGCAAAACAATGTGATACAATGTAAAAGAGTTATGACTAACCTCTGCAAACAATGAAATAATTACAGAAATGTCCTCCTGTAACCGAAAAATAGCAGTTGCCTACATGCTAAATTACCTATAGCAATTTCTAGGGGAAAAGTCCCTTTGTTTATCACAGGTGAACGTTGTGTGTGGTCAGCTCACGTGTTTTACAGTGGGCTCCATAGTAGCCTGCTGGACAGCGACACACTCCGGGATGCACACAGAGCTCATTCTTCAGACATGCCTGTTCACCCTCACACAGAGCTGTACACATGCATGTTACGGTACATTATTGAACAAACCTGTACAACCAAAGCCTACATTAAGAATGGATTACAACCTGAAACAGAGATGACTTATTGGTATGGTACACTACAACACTCACGTATCGTGCACTCTTTTCCATCTTGACGCCAACCTGTGCAGCATATCAAGTTGGAGGGGTCCCTGTATAGATATTTAGGAATTCAACCATCTTGACGAAATGGACATTGAACAAGTCATCAAAAAGATTTCATTCATTTTTGTTGGCGCTTGTTCTCATTAGGGTTGCAGGGGTATGTTGGAGTCTATCCCAGCCAACTTCAGGCGAGAGGCAGGCCCGGACTGGTCGACAGCCAAACACCGTGCACAGGCAATAAGATTGACAGCAGCAGCGAAGAACTTACAACCTTTTATAAGGGACTTGAACAAAATTTAAGAAGGTACCAAGAAAAGTGGAAGATTGGAAGATTCTGGAAGATTGGAATGCAAAGATAGGTCCAGATACGTACAATGATTGGTCTGGTACAGTTGGTAAATTTGGGATGGGAATTACAAACAAAAGTATTAGAATTTGCAGAGATAGACAATATGATTCTTGCAAATACCCGCTTTAATCACAAACCACCCAGAAGAACAGCATGGACCTCACCAGATGGGCTTACTAACACCAAAATTAATTATATCCTCATCGGCAAAACTGCGGCAGTATCATCAACTAAGTAAACAATCTGCCAAAATATCAGTGATTGAATATACGAATAGGATTTTATTGACCGAGTCTGGGAAAATTTAAAAAAGATCATATACACACACACAAGTACGTCATTGAAACTCATATGGATGTACTCAAAAACTTGAGTAAAGGCACTCAACCAACATAAGAACCGGAACCAGTCATTTTGAGAAGTGAAATCAAAAGAGCAGTGAAAGAACTGAAAAACGAAAAAGCACCAGGCTTTGATAATATACCAGCAGAACTATTAAAAACTGGAAACGATACTATACTTTAAATGTACTACATAAAATATTCAAGCCTGTCTGGAAAATGGAGTCTCGCCAACACAGTGGACAAAATCATTCCACTACCAAAGAAAGGAAAGCTTTGCAAATGTAATAATTACAGACAATTAGTTTCAACAGACTGGATGAAGCTGCTGAATCCTTTCTTGCTGAAGAACAGGCCGGCATTTGGTTGGGTCGTGACACAGGAGAAGAGATTGGAAATGTAAGAATTTTGGGAGAAAATATACAGATCATCAAATGGAATTTCACCACAGCTTTATCAACTTCAAAAAGGCTTTCAGTTGGTAGGGTGTGGAGAAAAGCAATATGGAAAGTAATGTGCAAGCGCAACTTTAGTCATAAACATTATTGAAGCACTTAACAATAGTAAAGTAAAAATCTTGAAGAGGTAAACCACTTCCAGTGTCTCGGCTCTCTTTGTCAGGAGGCATTGCTTCCTGTCCTGCGCTCTTATTTTGGTGTGCTGCATTTCCTGCTAGCTAAGAGGCGCGCAGCTGTTTCCGATGTCAATTAGTTGGGTTTATAAGTCCCAGAGATGATGCTGGTTTGTCACCTCAGTGACTTTCCCTTGCACAGGCGGCCACCTAGGCGTAGTTCTTCAATTGTTAACAACCTGGACTACCGCGTGAATGTTTGCAGAGTTGTTTTTTTTATCTGTGGCTTTTTTGTTATTTGTTCCTGTACACTGTGAGTTTATTAAAGGACCTTTTATTTTGCACTCTGCATCAACCACTCAACAGCTCCTCAGTATCGCGACTCTTATCAATGAAGAAGCGCCATTGGACAGCAATAGCAACTGGGCAACTTTCTAAAGTTAACAAAATATGGAAAAAAAACATATATTTCTCTCCAAACAAAGATACATTTTTTAATTGTACTTATCATCTCGTAGAGGTTGCACGCCAAAGGAATGGTTGGGCCAAATTACTAGAAGACCAGGTACCCTACCACACACAATCCTGCTTGGTCAGGCGAGTACGGGGAAAACCAAGGATCTCTTGGCTAACCAACATACAAGAATGGACTGGCAAAAACATTGTGTATCAGGGTTAACGTGTAGTTAACGTGTATCAGGGAGACAAGCGATTTAACAAAATGGTGGAGGACGGTGCAGACATCAAAGTGCCCCGACGGTCCAAGGACTATGGAAGTGACGTGGCCATGAGTCAGACTGTTACATTGAGTATCTTTTATGGTACGAGCATGTAACAAGTACATCCATCCATCCATCCATTTTTTTTGCCGCTTATCCTCATTAGGGTCACGGGGATGCTGGAGCCTATCCCAGCAGACTTTGGGCGAGAAGCAGGGTACACCCTGGACTGGTCGCCAGTCAATCGCAGGGCACATATAGACAAACAACCATTCACACTCACATTCATACCTAATGGACAATTTAGAGTCACCAATTAACCTAACATGCATGTTTTTGGAATGTGGGAGGAAACCGGAGTACCCGGGGAAAACCCACACGCGCACGGGGAGAACATGCAAACTCCACACAGAGATGCCCAGCGGAGATTTGAACCCAGGTTTTTCCTGATCTCCCGACTGTGTGGCCATTCTGCTAACCACTCAGCCACCGTGCGGCCTGTAACAAGTACAACTCAGGATTATTTGTAATCGTGAAGAAGGAAAATCCTCATTGGGTAACTACTTATGTATTCTCTCTTCAAGCTTTGTGATTGGCCAGTCATGCACAGCGACCAGCCTTGGAGCAAGTTATTTACAACACCCATGTGATTACCGCTCGCCCTCGATTGGTAGCTTTTAGATCGTGAGTGCGCCGTGCTACGCGTGCGTACTAGGTGCGTTCATGTAAAGCTGTTGTACGTTTCACTCACTGGGCACGTACGTGTGTGGGCATCGTACAGGGCTCGGCAAAGTCAGATGCAAAGTCAGATATGCTACCTCTCTAGGCTAGGATAGGTTCCAGCCTACATGCGACCCTTTTGAGAAAACTACAGTGAACAAGGCTGACATCATTGGATGTTTGCATGAATCACCAACTTCACATAGATCATGAAAAAACAATCTAATAATAATTTCAGTTCTGTAAATAATAAAAAATAAATATGAACTTCTGATTATTATTATTATTAAACCATGTTAATTTAATGCTAAAAATAATGTACCAATTTAAACCCCGCCCATTTTGTTAAGTCATACCCACTTCCGGTTTATACCCGGCCCAGTCATACAGCTACAAATAATTTAGATTGAACAAATCTAATTTAGAGTGAACAAATACGGATACTGGTACAGATAGTGGTGAACTCGCTCATCACTAGTAATGACTTCCTGCTATTTCCAATAGGTTGATAAATTAATTTATTCATACCTCATGATTTGCTCCTGTCAAACAAAGGGGCAATAATAATAAAGGTCGAAAGTCACTTTGGCAGATGTTTAATAATATACTCGGTAGCTCTAAAAATTATAACTCTGTTATTATCGAAGCAGATGGTAAGTTTGTAAGTACACCTGCTCAAATTGCCAATTATTGATTTTCTTAAATACAAGTGTAAAATCGTATAACACAAAGTACAATCTAATAAATGGGCAGGCTAAGCATATATATTAATATATACATACAGTATATTAAGACTACATATATAAATGATAGAGTAGATAAAGTAAATATAGATAATATTTATATTGATATTTATATGATATTTCATAGATCTTACATATACTGATTGCATGAATATGAAACACTATTTTGTGATGTATAAAAGAATAAGCCATTTGGACTGGATTTTGTAGATGAGAAACTAATAATACATGTTGAATCACATTGCAATATTTTTAGTTAGAGTTTAAAAGGATGCTTATTTACCCAAGCTTGGAAATTAAACAAAATTACACACATAGCCCATAACTAAAACTTTCTGTGGTGCCAATAGTAGACTACCTAATATTTAGTCTGTTCTTAGGATAAATAATAATGGAAAAACTAGTGTTTTCTCAAATTCTAAAACAAATATCAAATCAAACTATGTATACCATTTCGACCTTGGATGTGAATTTCAGCCTGCCTACAAAGATGGTCACCTGACCTCTACTGCCCTTGTGCAAATGACAGATGATTGGCTGGGGCAAACTGATGTAAATAATTATGTTGGGCTGTCCTTCTAGATTTTAGCAAAGGTTTTGACGTTACTGACCATGATTTATTGTTGAGAAAACTTTCTGCAAATGGCTTTAGGGATTGTGCAGTTAGTTGGATGGAGAGCTACTTACCCAATAGGTCTCAGTCTTTGCATTTAAATGCTGACATTTTTATTACAACAAGATTCTCGGGGTTCCCCAGGGCAGCTGTCTTGGTCCTCTACTCTTTTCTATTTTTACCAATGACCTTTGTTTTGTTTTAGATTTAGACTTAGCATCACTGGCAATGTATGCAGATGATTCTACATTACATAAATCTAAAATATTTTAGAGGCATTGTAAAGTAAACTGGGTTGTGTATCCAGCTAGGTAGACATACTGGGCTTGTATTCAACAGTAGCATAACAAAATCATTCATTCATTCAATTTCTATACCGCTTATCCTCATTGGGGTCGCGGGTATGCTGAAGCCTATCCCAGCTGGCTTTGGGCGAGAGGCGGGGTACACCCTGGACTGGTCGCCAGTCAATCCCAGGGCATAACAAAATAAATGTATATAATTTTTTTAATTAGATTAGAACCAAAAAGGCAAGCCTTTCATTCTAATTTCTAAACAGTGTTGTCCAGAGCTGCCATTCAGTGCAATAGGTTGCCTTGTTCCGTAAGAGAATTGAATATTACAAAATAATTTAAAAAATAATCTCAGTAACATATAGTACTCATGATTTGGGTTCTTTTTTCTTGACATGAGCTGGTTTTATGCATGTTGTTTCTATGTAATGTACTAATTGGGTTTTTTTCAGAAATATTTTAGTTTTGGATATTGTTTTACTGTGTGTTTTAAACAAATAAACCTTATGACTTATATCAAAGGCGAGTAAAGTAGCGCTGTACCTGAGGTTGTGACACACATTCCTCCCGGCAGGGTCCAGTGTGTATGAGCAGGACAGCCAACAGCAGCACAGAAAAATCAGAACTCTGAGGGAAAGCATCGTCTTCTGCAAAGACCTCTTGTCAAGTTTTTATGTGCAATTTGCTCTGGACTTCTTGTTTATCTCCTTGCAAGTTTCTGTTTCTAGTGAGAGACACCCTCATTCTCTCTCTCAGCAAGTCATTTTGTGGCAGTAATACAGGGGTCGGAGCCACCGGGTTTCCTCTTCCCATTTCCTGGGGAAGCTGAAGGTACTTCCTTCTATTCAGCCAGATGGAGCTTTTTAAAGATGGGGTCACACTCATCACCGGTCTCTTGCACTTATAGTATACACATACACTTACAAACACAACTTCAATGCATGCCTTATTCCCAGAATCTACAGTCATTCTTCCAGGAAATGATGCTGGTAGCCTCATTAGGAAGTGTAAATTGTAGTATATTGTATAGTACAATGGAAACTCATGATGTACAGTTACGGTAGTGTTCAAAATAATAGCAGTCAAATGTGATTAATCAGAATAAGTACTGTTATTACATTTTTATTGCTACATGGCAAACAAGTTACAGGTAGGTGCAATAGATTCTCAGAAAACAAACAAGACCCTGCATTCATGATATGCATGCTCTTAAGGTTGTGTAATTGGGCAATTAGTGGAAAGAAGTGTTTTCGGAAAAACAGCAGTGTGGTATTCAATCAGTGATCAGTGATCAATTTTGTGAAATAATAGGTGTGAATCAGGTGGCCCCTATTTAAAGATGAAACCAGAACTTGTTGAACATGCATTTTTCTTTGAATGCCTGGAAAATGGGTCGTTCAAGACGGTAGAAATTTTGTGGACGATTAGAATTAAATTGTTCT
This sequence comes from Oostethus manadensis, assembly GCA_024372805.1. Lineage (NCBI taxonomy): Eukaryota > Metazoa > Chordata > Actinopteri > Syngnathiformes > Syngnathidae > Oostethus > Oostethus manadensis. Next base: position 2,340,352 of record QODF01000028.1, on the reverse strand, counting down.
TTTTGGGTCCGAGGACCGCAGACAGTTTGTAAAACGACCCCCAAACTCTGAATTCAAGCCACAGTACACAGTGACGACAGTGAAGCATGGTGGTGCAAGCATCGTGATATGGGCATGTTTCTTCTACTATGGTGTTGGGCCTATTTATTGCATAGCATTGATCATGGATCAGTTTGTATATGTCAAAATACTTGAAGAGGTCATGTTGCCTTATGGTGAAGAGGACATGCCTTTGAAATGGGTGTTTCAACAAGACAATGATCCCAAACACACTAGTAAACAAGCAAAATCTTGGTTCCAAACCAACAAAATTAATGTTGTGACCAGCCCAATCCCTGGACCTTAATCCAATCAACTTGTGGGGTGCCATCAAAAATGCTGTTTCTGAAGCTAAACCAAGAAATGTTAATGAATTGTGGAATGTTGTTAAAGAATCTGTGTGGAATAACAGCTGAAAATTGCCACACATTAGTTGACTCCAAGTCACACAGATGTGAAGCAATTATAAAAAACTGTGGTCATACAACTAAATATTAGTTTAGTGATTTACAGGATTGTGAAATCCTAGTAACAAAAAAGTTTGTAGAAAATCGTTTTGAGTCTGTACAGTCAACAGCAGACTGCTATTTTTTTAACACACCCCTTCCAACTAATTGCCTAATTGCACAGCCTCAAGAGTGTGCATATCGTGGATGCTGGGTCTTGTTTTCTGAGACTCTAATGCACCTACTGGTAACTTGTTTGCCATGTTGCAATAAAAATATACTAACAACAGTACTTAATCTGGTTATTCACGTTGGACTGCTATTGTTTTGAACACTACTTTAGGTCCAAGTGTTTGGGAAAACAGTGTGGAGCTCATGGACATCACCTAATTTTCTCCTTAGCAAAACTTTCTGTATAAAAGCTGAAAGTCCATTCCAAATCCATTATGGTTGTGTATAAAGGAAAAATCATAAAAAGTTTTAACTTTGTAATTTAATTGTTTTCCCTCATCTTTGTGAAATTAATTAAGCTCTTTCCAATGCAAATCGGTCTTAAATTGATTTTAATGATTCTCAGGATCACAGAAACATCTGCTACTTGATTTTTTGTGACATTTGCATTCAAATGTACTCATCTTCAATCTATTTTTGCCAGAAACAAAGTTCATGCCTACAAAAATAAACTGCAAACTGTATTTTAGGAAACTGTCCCATCCTCTCACTGAAACAACAGAGCTCATTGGCTGACTGAACATATCGTTGTCAACCAAAATTCACTTCAATCATTTCCCAATTTAAAAGCTGAGCTCAAGCTAATTTGTAAATAATACCCGCGACCCTAATGAGGATAAGCGGTATAGAAAATGAATGAATGAATGAATGAATAATAATAAGCAAAATAACAGGTTTATATACACACTTGGTTATGTGCAAGGACCAAAGCATCAACCGCATTACAAATACATGGGCAATCCAGCCACCGCACGCTCCATTTTTTCATACACTGTAAGCATCATATCAAAGCAGGTAGGGTTCGCGAGTTGAGGTGAGTTATTTATTTATTTTTTTAATTAATTATTATGAATTCTCCACATCATTTTCTAAAATGTCATAGAAAACATTTTATACTAATCACAGTGCGTCATTTTCTGTACAAAACCCGCCTAAATTCAAGCAGTTGTTTAAGGCTCATGGAAGTAACATGCATTAACTGCTAAAGCAAAGGTAACTTATCATATAGAGATTTATACATTTAAAACTTCCCAACTGAAGTAAAGGCCCAATTACAGATTTGTGGTTCAATTGCTGTAATTTATAAAAGGAACAAAAGTGGTCTTCCATAAGTGTCCTCTTTCATTCAAAATATTTCAGTGTTAGTCTTTGGTTTTAAAACACAGGATTCAATATAGATATATGAATAACTTTTTTCAGTTACAATAACTACAATACAAAAAACTCTTCCTAGAACGGAAAATAAAAAATTTTAATAAAATAATTGTATTTTTGAAATTAATAAGAAGACTATAATCAAATGAGTGGGGATATCAAAGGAGCTGAGATTGAGCAAAACAATGTAGGGAGGTTTTTTGTTTAAAAACAATATTTACATGTCTCTGTCCCTACACTTGCATAGTATTTTTGTGATGCTGGCCGGATTTGCAGCAGGCATAAAGTAATTTATTACAATTTGCAAAGATTGAGGAGTATGAAACACACTTGCAGACTTGTTATTTCCCTCCCTATACTCAGGAAGACGTGTTCTCCTGGGACTTCACACTGGCCTCTGAGTCCGCGATGATCTCCCAGCTAGACGTGGCATTGCTCATGTGGGTGGGGCTACGGCCGCTGCCCGTCCACGTCAGGAAGCCAAAGCTGCAGCAGAGAGAGACAGACAGGCCTGAGGTCAGCTCAACGGATGGGAGATTAAGACTAAAAATAGCGGCGCACTACTGTAGTTAAGACCTTATGACAACAGAGGGAGGGCTGACTCGAATGCACAAAAGACCAATGTCGTCATGTGTTTCTTATTTGGCCGTTAATCGGGGTGGGGTGGTTACTCATGTATTTGGCCATTTAGATTTAAATTCAGCTTTTTAGCAATGAGGGCAAATTTTTATTCAATACAACAGACTAAAATATTAAACATGCTCTCAGTGGTGGAGTGCAGTTTGGCACAGCTGCAATCAAGGGCTATAACTATTGTTCATTTAATACCTTGCCAACAGTGTCAAACAAAACTGAGCACTTATCTTTGCACAGACAGAGTTGGTGACACAGCTCTCGCACTGGATCCCATTTAATTGTTCAGCCGGTGTGATGACAATTTCATGTCTAAATGGGTCGTGACTGTGCACAATTTACTTACAGGTTTCGAATCTGTGACTCTGCTGGTTTTTCAGTACCATCAACTTCTGCCAGAGGACTCTTGTCTTCCTCATCACTAACAGGCAGGGAAAAAGAATTTATTCAGTAGTGGCTCCATCTTTCTTTAAGATTAACACATTCTTCACAGTGCTTCAGTACTGGATAATGAGCTATAGAGAGACCTGCTGCAGTCATTCACGGCAGTTCCCAGCATCTTGGCTTTGATGACTTTTCTTCTTTTTGTAATGGCAGATCGCACGGCTTCCAAGAGGAACCCCGGGCACATTTCCTCATTTAGAATCTCCCTGGGGACATGATATTATGTAACAGTTTAATAAAAAGACAATAATAATAATACAACATTAAAAAAATAGATATAAATAAAATTAAAAACCCTTGAATTAAATTAACATGCACGTTTTTTAACCGTGGGAGGAAACCTGAGTAATACTGCACGCTGCATTAATACATTCATTTGTATGCATATCTAAAAATATGTAGCATATAGAGTACTTTCATCCTGAACAAAGGAAAAAGATTGTTTTATTCACTCTGTAGCTATTAAAACACATTTTACTCATTGGTTGTTGATGCATTGAACATTCCAAGAATGCATTACTGTACATAGATACAGTATTATCCGTTATTGTTCTGTTACTGCCTCCTAGCGGTAGGACAAGACATGTGCAACCTAGAGAGCAGAATCCTCCCTCCCTTCTTTATCCCTATTTTTTCATTGTATAATTGGATGGCTCACTTCTTTCTTATATTTGCTGTTGTGTGAAATGTCTGTTTCTATGAAGGGCTCAGATGGTTTGAGGTACACCATTGTGAAATATCATGGCATTATATAAAAACCACACTGTGCAATTAAGGTAAAAATGAAAGGTTGAATAAAGTGCTTGAATACAAAAACACAAATACATAACTGGCCCACCTTTGATAGTAGTTGAGCTCTTCTTGCACCAGAAAGAGGTTGGTTTTGAGCTCATTCCTCTCAAAAATGATGTCACGCACCTCCTTCTTGGTAAAGCACGGCTGATCAGGATCCTTAGGTTCAGCTGAGGGCATGGTTTTACTACTGGTGTGATCTGGACTGAACTAAATGGGATACAAGAAGGGTTTATTCCGACTGTGTATCTATACCTAAAAAAAATACACAAAATGTTCATGTGACCTGTGTTTAACTCAGAGCAGTAAGATCAAGTCCAAATCTGTACAGGTGAACATAAATGATAGGAAATAAACCTCATACATGGCTATTGCTGTTGGTTATGTCCATCTGTGCTTGCAGCTTTTCAATCACTTTGACTTTCTCCTTCAGGTCGGCCTCCATGTCAGCCTTTCTCTCCACAGTGCTCTTTAGCTGGACTTGCAGCACGTTCTGCTTGTGTCGCAGCTCCGCATTCATCTTCATGAAGCGCTCCAACTGTTCCTGGAGCTGAAGGGGAGCACATGGCCATCAGGTGCGGCACAGTTCATATACACATAATAAAATAACCTTAAAAAATACTTTTTGTATGTGGCAATTAGTATCAGTGGCTGAATGGGACGTAAAATTATTGGAGTAAAACGCATACTTTTTGTATTTCAGGATAACTTTCAAGGACATAAAACTCAGTAAGACGTCTATTTGAGCACACAGACAGAATATCCTGTCTATAAAGTCACCAGTCTAGAGTAAATAAGAAATAGTTAACAAATACACACCCATTTATGACAGCACATGGTAAAAATACCAACACACACACACACACACACACACACACTAATGGAATGAAAAACCTGCTCAGACTTGTCTAAAGTGCAACTTAATCATAAACTAGGAACTACAATGACACTGTTATCGTCTCTTCAACACAGCAGCTGTCTCACTGAGTTTCATTTCCAACTACATACACAACTTTGGCCTCTGGATTAAATAACAAATTAAATTATATACCCTTTCAATAAAATCTCAGTTTGGGCATCTCTGTGTGGAGTTTGTATATTCTCCCTGTGCGTGGGTTTTCTTCAGGTACTCCGGTTTCTTCTCACATTCCAAAAACATGCATGTTAGGTTCATTGGTGACTCTAAATTGTCCATAGGTATGAATGAGAGTGTGAATGTTTGTTTGTCTGCCATGCGATTGACTGGCGACCAGTCCAGAGTGTACTTTGCCTTTTGCCTAAAGTCAGCTGGGATAGGCTCCAGCAATCCCAATGAGGACAAGCAGCGTAGAAAATGGATGGATGGATGCCTTTCAATAAAATAATATTCAATCAAACAAATATGAACCTGATGTGAGTGTGCTTACCGCCTCCACCTCCTTGGAGATGGTGGTGATCTCTTGGACCTTTGCTCTCAGTTCATCTCTCTGCTTATCCACCACCTGCTTCAGCTTCAGCATCACTTCTCGCTCCTGCCTCTGGACACGGTCTGAACACACGCAAACATTTGATGGAGCTTCAGTGAAGTTCTCATTCACATTGACCATTTACATGAAAACATCACATAATCTCAGTCATTTTACCATATATACTATATATTACACCTTTCAGATGACTTGGGGTGACAGAGCCTTTGGCCTCACTACCCCCTCCATCTGGAACACCTGCTTGTAACTGCAATGACCTGTCCCCTTTCACTCATGTCCAACCCACCTCTTTTTTATTTTATATTTTATTCAGTTTGTATTTTTTCTGATTTTTAACTCAAGGACTGATATAGTCTGTATTGCCATTATCACTGAAACATTTTTTATTAATTAGATGCACTTGAAAAGTGGTGTTCAACCACAAACTTTCAAATTGCCACAATAGCAGTTCCAGTTTTCATTTTTTATCTCATTCAACAGTGAATTTCTCAACTGCATTTCCCCAAAGTAAACATGCCACAAATATTTTAAATTTCGCTTCATTGTACTGATTTACAGGAAATATCGAGCAAACAAAACCAAAGCTAACACAGCGTGAGATAAGTGAAAGTCTTCTGCTTGTCTTTATCACAACCATACACTCGTCTGCTAGGTCAAATGTATGGATGTCCATTTTTTATGGCAGTGGTGTACACGTGTTCTTTATTTTTACTGGCACACTTGTTAGATACTAGGGTCATCCCACACTGTATAGTGCTGCACACTACCCAGGCTTGATCCCTTGGACCACACTTCCCGACTGATTGAGAGTCAAGCACGCTAGCCAGTAGTCCAGCGTGGCTTTTAAAGCATCAGGGAGTGAGGTTTACTTAACATCGCACAGCAACACCAGCATGCATCCATAACACTGGTCATTAATGTGTGTGTGTGTGTGTGTGTGTGTGTGTCATGGTACACACAGCTGAAATATGTGCAGCCAGTGTGGGATTGAGATCTACTAAGTGACTGTGTAAATAAAAATCTAAGTATGAACAGCCCCTTGTGATTGACTGGTGACCAATCTAGAATTTACCCCGCCACTCGCCCACGGTCGACTGAAATAGGCTCCAGCTTCTCTGTCACGCTGAACGGGTTATGCGGTACAATATGTCATATAAAGAATATATCATTTTAAACCTACTTCAGCATGTTACACCAGTACACTTCAGTACATCACTGCCCAGAGAAGCATAGAAGGCTAATACAGAGTCAGATTTAGAGCATAAAATAAACGTCTGGTCACTTAAATCATTTTGAAGACAGGTTTTGCAGGTTTAAAAATGATTTTTTTAAACACCCACACAAGTCAGCCAATCAACCACACCCTCTGACATAACATTACTGAGCAGTGATGTCAATAACTTGGGAAACACTAGTCACTCAAGGTATTTTAAAAAATAATATAAAGTACATATCTGGTGTGTACACTAAAACCCAATTATTGCATAATATAACAAATCTTAACTATAAAAGATTCTCAATAAGCATTTTTACCATGTTGAACATGAATCTACCATTTTTTTAAGATTTAAAAATGCTTCACTGAAGGTTTACACTACTGTTCTTTTCAGTAGTATTGTTGTGGGGTAGCGGTGAACGGTCAGGGGCCGTGTGAGAGGCAGGAAGTACTTTCAATGATACTGCAGACCTACCAACATGTACACATTTATTGTAATCAGCCTGCAATTTTACTTTTGAATACGCTTGTATGGTTAAGAGCTCTCCATTTCCTTACATTTTCCTGGTCTCTGGTTCAGCCTGTACAATACAGATAAATATGTAGATGTTACCAGTTTCTCAATTGTATCAGGGGACTTGAAAACTCTTCTGTCCCTTGGGGTTGGCGTGACAGAAAATAATTGAGAACAGCCCTGTGACAGTTAGTCAGTCCAGGATGTTATTATCCTCCTTCTCAATCCAAGTCTTATAGCATAGATAGAACAGTGTTATGTAAAACCGATGGACAAGTATAATTGTTATCTTTACTTTGCTCATTCACCAATCAGCTGATCCATAACATTTTTATAATCTTTCAGATTTAATGAGTTTCCTTTTGTAAGTTTCAGATAAGTCATGGCAGGCTTATGATGATAAGAAGTGCCATAAAATATGAACATATTCAAAACATGTCTACCTTCAATTCTTGGACTTACCATCTTGTGCATGGCTGCCTTTCAGCCTGCTCTGCAGCTGGTCCTTGTCCTCCTGCAGGTGCTGAACATGGACCTGCAGCTCCTCACACTTGCTCTTCCACAGCTGCTCCTTCTGCAGCTGCTCCTGCTCCATAGAACAAGACATAGGGTCAAATGAACTGACGAGTAAAACCGAATTTCCTTTTAACTGCAGTAAAACCGCTTCTATTTACTCCTATTAATTAGCATTCACGCATTGCTTTCCAATAGAGGTGTGGTACATCTAAACCAAGGGTGGGCAAACTGCGGCCCGCAGGCCACATCAGGCCACATCAGGCCCCCCAAGCGTTTTCATCCGGCCCACCAGACATTTCCAAAAAATTATTTCAAACCAAAACTGTAGCTGGCAACATGACTTACAGTGTTATTTTGGCGCACTTGAGTGGCCGAAATAGTCAGATGCAATCTGTGGCTTCTACAAAAAAGCGATCCAAACATCATGACGACCATATGGGCAAACAAACAAATATCTGCACACGATGCCCAGGCCAAAAAACACCCATATATTCCCGCCGCAAGGCATGCTGGCCAGCCGGTGGTACTCTTTCTCCCAACATTTTTCCGTTTTTGTTGTATTTTTGCTTGATTGCAAAATATGTTGGGGAGGTCATCAGAGAAAAAAACAAGGTGAGATGTTAACATACCTTTGGTATCCAGTAATCTTTGTTCATATTGTTGTTGCAGCTGGACTATCCAGCATGCCCTGGGGTCATATGGAAATATCCGTTTTAAGTTATGCGTTATACAGTATTTACCGCTTAGTTGTTGTTTATCATCCACGTAGTAATAGTATTTCTTTTATGTGATACTTTACCTTGCTGTGGATGTATTGTTGTTGTTTCATTGCACCGTGAGCAAGTATGTTGTTCTGTTTGATGACCACCTACATTATATACAAATGGCCTCTCCGACAATTTTTTTCATCCAATGTGGCCCGCAAATCAAAAACTTTGCCCACTCCTGTTCTAAACAAATGAAAATAAAACTTTGTACATTCCAGTATATATATTTGTCAGTAACAGTTTACATGTCAGTTTACATTGGTGGATTTACTTCCCCTCACATTCAACAGGAAAGCAGTGTGAATTATATAAATGTGGCATTTGAGGAACACCTGCATCATATCTGACTGCTAGCCAGGAGGCCTGGGAGGTTTTTTTTGCTTTTGGACGAGGGTCTTGCATGATCGACTGTATGTGTGCCATAATTGACTGGTGACCAGTTCAGAGTGTAACCTGCTTCTCCCCCAAAGTCAGTTGGTTAAGCACCTACGCCCCTAACAGGGACAAATATAAAATGTATGGATAGATGGTATTGACAGTTTTCATTTTAGGATTATATACATTAAGAAACAAAAGTTATAATAATGTAGTCTAAATTGTAAAAGAACATATGGGCTGGAAGTAAGAGTAAGGTCAAAATGTACAATTGCAATATACTAATATACTGTGTGTACATATATTGTATATATTAGGGGTGTACCGATTCATTCAGTAGCAACTTGAATGATGTATGGATTTATATTCCTATGATCCAACTACATCGATCTGTGTTCGCCAAATTGCCATTCCAGACGGCATATATTGATCTAACATCGTTTGATAGGTAATCAATCGATTTAATCAATACTAGGAAATAAAGCATTGGATTTAAGCGCAGCAGGTTTATATGGATGTGTGTTTTTTAGCTACTTTAATGATAAAGACGTTAAACGCTACCCTTGTACCAGTTTGATTTGTTGCAAGTCGATTAGTCATGCCTGTTGACTGGGGCCCTGGAAGCGAATGAGGTATGAAAATAAAGTTAGTCACGTTTTATCAGATAGAATTAATAATTCAACCTGTTAATTCATGAATTGTTAATTCAACCTGAAGTGTTGATTGCACTTTATTCAAATAAAACGTGAATGCATTTGGCATGAATTGTTGTTTCTTTATATCCATAATTAATCTATACCGGATTCTCTTACAAAAAGCAAAGGGAATATAGGAAACTTCACCTGCACGGTCCAACATTCAGATATTTATTTCACCCTCACACTGCTTGAATTTTTGACTAAAAAGTTATTGAATCGATTTTAAAGTTACTGAATTGATTCGGGCCGCACGGTGGCTGAATGGGTAGCTTGTTGGCCTCACAGTCAGGAGGTTCTGGGTTCAAATCTCCGTTGGGCATCTCTGTGTGGAGTTTGCATGTTCTCCCTGTGCGTGTGTGGGTTTTCTCCGGGTACTCCGGTTTCCTCCCACATTCCAAAAACATGCATGTTAGGTTAATTGGCAACTCTAAATTGTCCATCGGTATGAATGTGAGTGTGAATGGCGATTGACTGGCGACCAGTCCAAGGTGTACCCCGCCTCTCGCACAAAGCCAGCTGGGATAGGCTCCAGCATACCCCCATATCAATCTAAATGAACCAATATCGTCCTTGAATGGAATTGGCAACCATGAATCGCAATACGAATCGTATTGTTGATAAAACAAATTGTTACCTCCCTAATATATATATATATATATATGTTTCTATCTGAAAATGTAAATGCAAAAAAATAAGAATAAAAAAAAAACTTAAACGAATTTGGCATTGTGGAAGTACGGCAGCAAACAGGGGTGCCGCCAGGAATGTGTTCATTCATAAATATCTTTTCTATTTGTTAATAACTGCCTATTTTTGGTGGGGGCGGCCTTGGAAGTGTCCTGACTTTTCCCCACCTGTACAGCACCCCTGGTAGCGAATGAACACAGGTGTTGGAAATGTACCTTAAAGGAAGCTCTGAGCGAAGAGGTGAGGTATTAGTTACCTCATTTACCTGCACGTCTCCCCTCTGCTTAAAAGAGACACTTGGAAAGCTACAAATGATGCTAGATACCCGTGCCGAAACTAGCTAGCTGCTCACGTGAACGTAATGCGCGTGAATGTGCACGAGTCATTACCCGGTTGTTACCATAAGCTACTGGAACACATTCTTCTCTCAAAGCGATTCAAACCATTTTCTCACCCGAATGTCATGTTTCCCGTTGATTTCGTCGTTGCCTGCGCGTCTTTTTTGTTGCAGCTGTAAACTCTCGAAGGTCCTCAGCAGGTCTTCTTCCCTGTGCTTGTGCGCGTGGTTTCTGGCCGCGAAGTTCTCCAGAAGCTCCAGCACTTTGACCACCTTCGGCACCAGGCCCAGGACGCTCTCTTTACCGTAGCCGTCGATGAGCCTCTCTAGCTCGGTGCCGATCCCTTTGGCTATCTCATAGACGTCGTCAACCGTCAGGGACGAGCAGGTCTTGTCAACGCAGACGCGGTTGGCGTCCGAGGTGGATGCAGGTATCTCCATGTCTCAACCGCAACACGGCGGCTTCTCATCTCTCGTTTTCCCGCTAGATCAGGCAAACACGAGGCCAGGTTCCAGGAGACATGGCGCTTTAAAAGGAAAGCAAATGCAAAACTTGCTATGCTATCGTTGTATGAGCAGAAAAAGTCGAATAGGGAGGGACCCAAGTCAAGGACAGCCTCTGTGTACTCAACTGTATCATAATGTTGGCGAGTCCTGGGGTGGGAGTGTCGATTACAATGTCGATAGTATCGACACCAATGGTGGCATCTGTATAATATCGACATTTTTCCGCCGTATTCACAAGCTGCACGATTGTCTATAGCAGCTGCGCGTGGAGAGCAAGGGGATATTTTGGTTTTCCTGATAGTGTAACACTTGTCTTATATTGTAGTATTTATACATTTTTATATCGTTTAAAGCATACATGGTAAGCATACCCTTCAACCAGGAAACTACCTAATTCCCCCCTACTGTTTAAATTGTTTCCTGTATTAGAACTTTAGTGGAAAAACACAAGAAAGCATATTCTGGGCAGCACAGCTTCCGGTAAGCGCTTCAAACCTAGGGAAACGTCGGCTTAACACATCCTGTAGCCTTCAAAATAAAAGCAGCATGCCAGTACAATATGGCACCTGAGTAGGAAGTAGGATCTTTACGGAAGAACACTCTAATTCATCGAGATTTTCAAATGAGAATGTTAACAGGTATACAAGTTCAGATGAAATGTTTGTGCTTGCTTTTCGGCTTTATTATACGTAGTATTTATTATTATTACATTTGGTATTTATCGTTTTAACTTGTATCCATGTGTCCTACTTTACATACAATTATTTAATATACCAATTGAATAATAAATTAAAGGCAAAAATTAAAAAAAAATAAATGTAAAATGTACATTAGTATCAGTAATACTGTTTTGGTATTTACTGTACTTAAGAGTCTGAGCGATACCGGTATTTATAGTATCGCCCTTCCCTACTGGCTGAATGTCATGCAAATCGGATCCGCCCACTTTCTAACCAATGTGAAACAAGCACACGCACTCCCACTCATGCAGGCAGAGGACAAGCGTGACAGACCTAGCACAACACTTCATGATGCACCAGTGCATGAAGTTTCGTCTACAGAAACTGCCCCTGTCGATTATCATTGGAATATGTAGGCCATCTCTTGCTAAATGTCGTTTTAAAAAGCGATGAGGCAATTAGTATTTTTGTGACAAGTACTGTAGTTAAATAGCTAAAGTGCGCTCAAACACCTGCTGTATCTGACCTTGACTGCCAGAAGCAAGTAAAAGCAGTCATACTTTCTCAGGTTATATTCTTAAACATGTTCAAGCTTTTCCAGCACATCATTTTTACCTTATTAATAAAGATGGCATTACATGTCAGTGTGCCACCAACATACATTTTAGAACAATACTTGTCATAAACGCTCCAATTATTGCCTCTACTCAATCCGTTTTCTATACTTGCCGGGTGTGTGATATGTACCGTAAAAGCATTTAATACAGTCAAGCACCATAAGGTTATGAACATCAATGACAGAAGTGAATGTATAAAAATGGTTTTTATTTAAAGCCAAGCTACAATACCACAAAATAGCAAGGGACAGAAAAAACATGGTAATAATCAATTTTACTTCTCAAAAGAGTTCAGCACTTCTCCCACCGAAACAATCATAAGACATTACACAAGAGTCCTGTGTACAAATGATCAGACAAACACATGTTTCATGCATCAGAAGTCGCTCAAAACAAACCACATTTTGATGCAGAAGCTTTACTGCACTGACTGTTGAAACCAAACTGAAGGAAATAGATAAAGGTTACCAAGACAATGTTTCTAAGTTTTAACATTAAAAATGTCTAATGAGTGTGTAAGTGGATTTGTTTTTGTTTTTTTACATGACTTATTCTTGGCAGGGCTACCCACAAATGTGTCAACTCAATTAAACATGTCCTCACGATCAGCATTGTAAATTTCACCCTCCTGCAGCGAAGCAAAGTTTAGGAAGTGCGATGGTCGATGGACTTCGTGGTAGAACTCCTTGGGATTGGCCAGCTGCAGGTCGTACTTCATGTTGGGATCATGGCGCACACCTAGATGTCAGGAGGGAGGTGGTGATCATTTTTTATCATCTCTATTATTTGAAAACTAGCCATTAGCTGTTAACTGAATATAAATATAACGGTGCAAGATGACAGCAATCTTAAAACCCAAGAACAGTTATCTTAGGAAAGAGGAAGGAAAGAAAAGTCAAAGGCTACTGACCCATAAAGTTGTAGTTCCATGAAACTTGGCCTGGCACCATGAAGAAGCCCAGGAAGCGATCAGAAAGCAGCATCTGGACTCTCTCATAGTGGGACGGCAGGTAGCCTTTAGGGTTGTTACCCTTGTCTGTGTTTTGTCTCCCCCACTCATAGCCACTGGGGGTCAGCTTGTAGGCTGTGAGTGTGCATGAGCCTGGTGTGAAGCTGCAAATGATACACTATTAAGTATTACCTTACCAATTAGCCACTCTTTTCTGCAACTTCTGCGTTCGACAACACAAGTAGCATCTATTCTTTATGAAGCTACAAGAAATGGACATCATGCTTCTCACCAGCTTTGTCAAGCCAGGCCTTTAACTATATTTCATTTGTATTTAACAAAAAACCTAACTTTTTGTATTCTCCCTCTTTTGGGTGGCCCTGAGACACAATATCGATGACATAAGGTTACCTGCACGTGATGATGATGGTCTTTTCTCCATCCCAAGAGGGGTTGTCAGCCATGACTTTGGCGTGGGTGGTGACATCTTGGGGGGACAGCTGTGGTGACTCATTCGGTTGTGTGTGGATCCAACCGAGAGGCTCCATTTCCTTTTAGGGGGGTAAAAAAACATTTTTAGAATACTTCTATTTTTCATACAAGTGATAACATAATTTTGCCTTGGTGTCTTACTTTCAAATATTCATGTCCTGGGAGCTGATTGGGCAGGTGGACAGTCTGGTGAGTCCCCCACTGAGGTACCATGACAATACAACGAATCTCCTTGACCTGTGGGTTGTCAGCTGGACTGGTGCCATACAGGTAACCTGCAATCTGAACGCAAAAAAAAAAAAATCTTATTGCATATAGTAAATGTTTAACACAGCTATGAAGATGTGACTATTTCTAATACATAAAACAATAATGATAACATTGACTATCAGGACATACCTGTGCTCGCAAGTCTGAAATGCAGATAAACTTCTTGAGGACATTCTTGGGCAGGATGTATGTGTATCCTGTCTCCTTAATGTCATCAGATGACACGTAAATGTGGTTGGTTCGGAGATGGAGATTAGCAGCAGATATAGCCCTGAAGAAGGTACAAACAGTATTAAAAAAAAAAACATTTACAGTCATTATTCGCCACTTCACAGTTCGAATTTTGAGGCTTCCCTCTCACGTTAAAAAAAAAAAATTGCTTTGCTGTGATTCAATATGGCTTATTAGTTTTTTTTTTTTTAAATACAAACAAATTTTACATATTCTTGCCCGAAATTAAACATTCAAGCATAAAAATAGCCACATGAATAAAAACAAATATAGGACATTCAAAAGATGCATTTAAAGACAAATGTAGTATTTGAGTAATGTTACTGTATCATTAGGTGTATTGTGTGGGTCTGAGCTTGGCTGCAGAGGGCAGTGATGTACTGCATGCTACGTTAGAAAAAGCTTTTAGGAAAGTCCTTAAGGCGAAGACAACCAGGTAGTGTTGAACTGTTAATGCGGTGTTTTGCCTGTAAGACAGACTAAGAATTAATTGATGCAGAGACATACCTGACCCTCCATTCGGTTTTGGAGGAGAAGGTCTGCGTCTCATAGTTGGAAGTGGTGGATGTGATGATTTCATCACCGTGTTTATTGACTGTGCGCGTCTGAGTGGCGGTGAGTTGTGACTGCTCTTTCGTTTGCTTCTCAATCTCAGCAATTTGCTGGCGCTGCTGTGAGGGAGCTGAAATTTCCATACCCAGGATAATGTCACGGATCTCCGACTGGGTCAGTGAAGCCACGTTCACACTGGAGGGGTAGAAAACAGACGCGTTGAATGCTAAATTATTTTGTCGTGCTTGATTCCCCTATGGTACAAACAACAAACTCTAAAGACTGTCCAATCATCTCAGTCAAAGCACTTACTTGTTCTTTTTGCCATAGTCGGCCAGAATGAGGTCTTTAAGTTGCACTTCCACCTTGATCCACTCCTCGTCAGTGAGAGTGGGCCAAATATGATGGGGTTCAGTAATGGTTGTCTTGTCAGGTTTGAGGATCACCTTGGCACGGTCATTGTTGACATGCAGCGCTCTGAGGATCAGGATGAGTCGCGAGAAGGCCTAGAGAGGGTGCAAAACACCATACAAAGGTGAATAACTATTCAGTTTTTCTTTTCACTCATTTTCATGTAGGCAAAGAAGAAAATGCAACCATTTCTGCACATTTGTAGTATGGAGAAAGACTCACTGTGTAAGATGAAATGGTCTTAAGCCAGTCATCATAAAGGTTGAACAACACCATCTGCGGCTCTGTCGCTTTGAGGATCAGATCTCCAAACTTCTCTACCTTCAGACAAGCCTGGAAGGGCAACTGTAACTCAGAGCCCTTGATCACTATGTTGGGGAAGTCAAGCAAGTGGACCTGTGTAAAGAGAAGCATGTCATTAAAAACGTAAGCTATCGGAAGACTCTACATTCATAATTTACTAAGACTCATTAGGCAGTCTTACCTCCAGAGGGTCCAGCATGCCCTTCCTTGTCACAATGATCTGCTTGGGCTGCTCTTCCACTGGTAGAGAGCGAATCAACGCAGCTACTTCTTCAGCTGTTTTCCATTTGGCCAGCTACAAGGAAAACAAAGTCTTACTGCAATTTCAAAAAAGACCTAAGAGCGCACAAATGTTTGTGTAATATACTGTAGAATAGAACCAGTGTCACGGCCATATCCAAACCTACATAAAATGTGATACAAAATCCTATAATTACCACAAAATTAATTCATGCTATGTTCAATTTAACAGTGACCGAGCATACGTTAATGAAATACATATTTTACAGCATTACAACATGAAATGAACATTTATTTTGATGTTTGCTGATTAGTATACTGCATATAGGAAGCTGAAAATGAAAGTTTTGCTCTGATTAATTTTACCACAGACACTGTCAAAAATAGCAAAGAGCAGTCACTGTTGTGTGCAAGGTGAGTTGACCTACAATGTTAAAAAGGAACAAAATTTTGTGGCAGTTAATTTCAGCATCAGCTTCAATGACACCAGGGTTTTACCTGTCCTAGACGTTTCTGCCCAGCCCACACAGACGTGTGAATGATCTTAAGGAAGAGCTGTCCCGTCCTTGGGTTGAAGATAAAAATGGCTCCATTGATGGGTTTGGTGGTCAAGTTACCCTCAAAGGTCTGGTGAATGATGAAAAATTGATCAATACACAAGGACATACTACTTAATTCTTTAACATGAGACAATCATTTAAAAGCTTCAGAATGAGGAGTTGAAGTCAGCACACACCTTGTGGATGGTGACTCTGTAGACATTGGTATCATCCACAAACCAGATGATTTGGTTAGAGAAGAGTTCACCATAGTTCTGTGAGGACAAGTAGGGCTCTGTGGGCTCTGAAGAGTAGAGTTGCAGACCCTTGCGGATGCGCTCTCTGAGCACATACAGGGCAGGGTTGGCCTTCATGATTTTAGCCATGGCCTGCTGGATCAAAGGCTTGCTGCCAGGGAACCAGTTTCCATAACCACTGTAGAAAACAACAAATGTAGGATGTGAGGGATGGTAGCATTAAAAAAAATACACTTAATCAGCTCTAATAATCATTGTTGCAGTTATCACATCTTCTCGTGCATACTGAAGAATTCAGAAAAAAAAAAAACAACAATACCTGTGAAGGTTGTAAGCCAAGTCGATGGCAATGAGCACCCCAGTTGGGGAAGGGTAAATACTCATGTTGTCGGTGGTATAGTCCAAGAACTTTGCTCTGGCATAGCGCTCAATGTCATGCGAGTCATAATCACCCCAACGCAGCTGAATGTCAATCCAGTATTTTTGGGTGGTGGTGCTGTCCATTACATCCCTGCATGGAGAGCAGCACATGTTATTACATAACGCTCATTCAGAAATTTCACATTTCATTCCGAATATATTTTTTGCGAGGATTGGACGGTTGCCTAGTGGTTAGCATGTTGGCCACGCAATCAGGAAAACTGGAAGCTCTGAATTAGACTCTGTTGGGCTGTGTGGTGTTCGCATGGACTCCCTGTGCGTGGATTTTCCCTGGGTACTCCGGCTCCCTTCCACATCGCAAAAACATGCATGTTAGGTTAATTGGTGACTCTAAATTGTTCATAGGTTTGAATGCGAGTGAGAATGATTCTATGTGCCCTGTGACTGACTGGTGACCAGTCCAGCGTGTACCCTGTCTCTCGCCCAAAGTCAGCTGGGATAAGTTCAAGCATACCCACACAACCTTAGAGAGAATAAGCAGTATAGAAGACTGATTGAGTCTTTAAAGAGAGTATAATATTGTCTCTGACCGTTACTCAAGCACGCCAAAGTATACTGTTTTATTTTTCCATTATGATAGGATCCACCGTATTCTATAAAAAGAAACAAAAATCTATACTTTGAGTCAGCCAGCAGAGATGGTCGAGAGACGTTCCACTTGTACGATGCAAAGAGGAGGATGTCAGCACAAGATGAGTTCATCTTGTATGACTTCCTGGGGTGGATAGTCTCCTTCTGCACAGTCTCGATCTCAAGAGCATCAAGCTCCTGGTCAAACACCTGAAAGCAAAAACACATTAGCTGGCAGCATAGTCTATCATTTCCTGTTTGTCCATAGACACCTTAGTCAAAAAAAAACTCTACCTGACAGAGATCCATGACAATGCTCTCATGAATCTTCTGCCACAAGTGAGCCCTGAAGATCTGAATGAGGGAGATCTTCAATGTAGGGATCTTTCCGTGCATAAAGATTCCAGTCAGGTCAAGTTGCACCTGGAAACCCACGTATACCTAAACAGAGGGGAAACACTATTAGCTTTGACCCTAAAAAATATTACTTTTCCCATCACTAAACTGAGTAATAGATCCACTAACATTGGCTCTGTTGATTGTGGGCGACCACCAGAGAGTAAAGCGACGGTTGGGGATTTGGTTGAGACCAGATCTCTGAGCGTTTGTCAGCTTCTTCCACTTCATGGACTCTTCAAAGCCACTGGCCTTCTCCCTACAGTTCAGAAAGACAAACGACGCTTCTTTAATCAAATTCATTATAGGAACCAAACAGACAATCTGCTGGTTAAGAGATATATTAATATTTCTTACCAAAAGAGACCCTCCCATGTGGGGAAATAAGTGCCTTTGAAAAGTGTGTGTTCCAGGATGCCCTCCACACCACCCAAGGCCTGAATCATGTCTGTTCGGTAGTTGTTGAGGTTCCACAGTTTCCCATCATGCCTCTGATGTGTCCACCAGAATGGATTCTGCTTCAGCACCTGCATTCCAGAACACAGATGCAATCATTTTCAGACTCACACCACAAACTGTTTGAAATCTTCAATATCATATCAGTCATTAGCATTTGTGTTGTTCAAAACACATCAATACTGACAGTATTACTGTACCTGGTACTGTTTAAAATCTGTCCTGACTCTCCAGCCTTTGTCATAGGCAAGAGTATGTCTGTCTTTTTGGAAAAGGGTATTGATACGTGGAATTCCTCTGTCCCACGAATCCTCCAAGTCCTCCAAGGTCAGACGCCTGCAAGACAGCGAAGGAATAATTACTTGGTCTGTGAATTCAGGCACTTTTTTGTGTAGTCAAAAAAAATAAAAATAAATAAATGCTCAGATGATGACAAGCACAACATACCTGTTTTGTGCAATGGCTTCTTGCCTCTTGAGGGCATACTCTGCCCACACTCTCTGTGAGTCAATGAACTCACTTTCCCAAGGCTGAATGTAACGATACAAGTTTGGAATCAGTTGGTCCTCTTCATGACTCATTCCAGACCTGAAATGGGTAATACCCACATCTGTTTGTTTGGACCACCTGGTGGGAAAAGAGACAAATTTATGCCCAGCTTAATCACTTACGGTAAAGTAGTTTAAAGATCAACTAACTACATGGGTGCAGACTTACCGCAGATCAGACTGTGGAATCAGCACATGGCCCATGGACAACATCCCCAGGCCTCCCAACTCTTTGGGGGTGTAGAAAACGACAGGCGGGAAACGGCTAGGCATTTTGGAGTTTAGACCAATCTTGATACGCGTCTGAATCTTGTTTTCACATTTGACCAGCAGATCCAAAAGCTCCTGGGTGTTCACTACCGCTTCACGGAAGTAGGTCATCAAACCAATAAGTGCCGTGTTCCATTTGTTCACAATCTGGATGCAAAAAAAATTTCAATAATGACCCACAGTTTGACCAGCGTTGCTTCCAACTTTTAATACTGTGATTTTTTTATTTGGTGAATTAAAATGTCTGTTGACCTTTGTGAACGTGGTTGAGCCAGAGGCCATCAGGATCTGCCGTACTCTGTTGTGGAAGCGCTGCATTGATTCATCATCCACACGCAGGAAACATTGAGCTGTCCTCTCTTTCGTAACCTACACATAGAAATAGATCGAAGGAATGAACTATTTAATACAGTAATATAAAGTAGTATAGTAAAAAAAGAGTAGTATAACCCAAAGCACCAGTGGACTTTATACTAAAAAAGCCTGGTTAAAAGCCCTCACCGATCAATGAGAACAGTTATTTTTCCCCTCACCTCATTCTGCAAATTCCAGACCCCATCTTTATGGGTGAACTCCTCATAGCTTGTTCGACATTTGGGCAAAATGCGGCACTCAAAGCCACACATGTTGAAGAGCAGGTTGGGGTTGTCTTTGCTGTAGACTGACACAAAGCTGTTCTCCCACTGGACTGTGGTCACAGACCTTGGCAAGCGATTCTTTATGTCCCAGAACACTGCACGGCCACTGAGATAAAAATTAAGAATGTTAAAACCATATTTCAGTTTAAATTGTATACTAGTGTAAATGAGGCAGAAGACCCACAGATTGACATCATGCTTCATCAGCCTCATGCGGGCGTCACGAGGCCAGCACTTCTTGTTGTTGTAGCCCACAATGTTTTCATTGTTGGGGTCAGGGTGCTCTGTCAGATACCTCTGAATGAGGTCCCTAGCCTCGTCAGCAGAAAACCTGGTAAAGTCACAAGCCATGCAAAAAATGCAGCATACGGGGTAACTAACCTGGAGGACATTCATTTTCAAACACACATACTGTATACAAGGGCTGAGACAATCTAACCTGAAAAAAATGTGAATGCGGTCGATGTAGCGGCAGTACAGCCTGATAGGGTGGGCACTCTCAGTTGCTGTATCTTGAAAACTGAGGAAGTCGTTGGGCATCTGAGGTGGACCTGCCATTTCGCTGGCACGGTGCAGACCCAGTACTAGTAGATCCATAACCAGACCATAGTACTGTACAATGAATGAAGCAAACTGGAGTCCCCGGATGATGCCATAAGAGTTTGTGTGGTTCATGTCCTACAAAACAGTGTCAAAATTGACGTCAGAGTTAACATTAATATACAAGACAAAAAACAATTTAAGCATTCTTGGAGATGATTAAAAGTGATAGATCACCTTGTAGTTGATGACCACATTGTTCTTGGCCGTCATGTAATCAGCAATGTTGTGGTCCACAATAAGACGCAGCAGTCTGTTGAGCAACGTCAGATCTATCTTCTCATACATCTTCTCATAGCGTGACTCAAGCATCACATTGCACTCCCCTTCCGCAGTTTCCCAAACATCTTGCAAGTTGTTGATGCCTGCAAACGGGTACAACAAGTTAGTCTTAGTCTATAGATGTTATATTTTTGCATTCCAAATGTTCACATTTCTCAGTTAAAAACACGGCCTCTCCTGATTATTTGAAAATTTGTATATGTAATGGCAAAGGCTTGACCTTGGCACCACTTGTAGACAAGCAGTGGAGGTGGTTCAGTGTCAGCTGGTTTGATCCACGGTGGGAACAGCCGTCTCTTGTCTGCTTCATACCACAAATACTGATCAAGGTAGGCATCTGTGATCTTCTCCAGTGGCTCCACGTCATACACTGGCACCAGGTGGCTGTACAAGTCCATAAACTCAATACCAACCTGTACAAAAAAACCCATCTAATTAGCTGTTGAACAATCGTCAAGTATGAATGTAGCTTGTTTAATATGGCTTGAGAACAAAGCAAAAATAAATTACGTCCTGACCTCTTTGAAGGCTCGCTGGGTGAGCAGGTGACGTTTGATCCTAGACAGAGCCTCATGGGGATTGTCATAAGCCTGCTCTATTAATCCGAGTTCTTCTCTCTGAGACTGGTTCAAGCGAGATTTCACACTAGAACACAAAATTTTAACCACACATACATTAAGACATCTTATAGAACAGAGTAGAATGATAACAACTGTTGAATGTATGCTTACCTGTAAGCCTCTTTGAGCCTCTCCAGGGCCAGGATGAGCAGCTTGGTGTCATGTTTGTATGACAGTGGAGGGAAGGGAATGGGTGAAAAGCGTCGACTCTCCAGCCAGTGGACAGTTGTGGTGTAGATGGCTACAGCTTCCTCTGCTGTGATGTAGGGCCCATCCTGCAGGCAAAATCATAACTCCCCCTTACAACTGAAATGTTTTTTTTCAACTTTGCATGTTTTGTGAGAACCAGGCTTTGTGGTAATGTTTGTGATACTATAAATAAATAAAAAAACTTGAATTTTATTAAAAGCAATGTCTGAATGGTGACAACTCAATTGCAGTTGCAGCTATTGATAAAAAGCCACCATTAAAATCACTATTCCTCCAGTTCTTACGCACAGGCAAGCATATCAATGCAAGTGCGCCTTTGTAAGAGGATTTCACAGAAGAGTCATGTATTTGTTTTTTGTCTCAGCGCATTACCTTCAGGTAGTTGTGCTGTCTTTCTTGCTCAGCTTTCAGATACAGACGGGTCAGTCTTCCTAGATTCTTTTTGCAGACAGTCTTGTCCACAGTGGCTCCACGGCGGATTCGCTCACGGTTGTAGTGTGCTGTGTTGGTCCACCAGTCAGCTTTGGCTTTCACATAGCGCAGAATCATGTTCTCAATGGGTGTTGGCAAGCCAGGCACCTGTTAAAGAGAGATACATCTTTAGTTTTATGATCCCATTATTATATAACATGTTTACTAGTTTCTGCATGACAAAGGTTTGTGAGGTACCAACCTTCCAGGGGATGTTGGCCTTCCAGCACCTCCAGGACTCACTGAGATGCTGCAAAATAGTCCTGGCTTTGTTCTGTTTAATGCCCTCAGGCATCATGTCCAGGATGTCGTGCATTACAGCAGCACGCAACTCCAGGTCAAAGTGAGACTCTACGCGCTGCTTGGTTACTGTCTTGGCCACACCCTTGGAGTGACGTCCTATTGGCAAAATTTAAAATAAAACTTTTTGCACTAGACTTTAAAAGTAGTTACACATTCAAACAGCAAATCAGTCATCACGACAGCAGCCATCGTCAGAGTTTCACACATTTAAATACAAAAGTAGGCAGGTGAGAAGTTTTCATCACCTCTTGGGACGTATTTAGCTTTGAGTACACCATTATGTGGTGAAATATTGTATTACTGTATTAAAGTCCACCTTCAAACTGCCTGGCCAGCAGATTTCCAAGCCACCTTTCCAAGAGCGGAGTGATGCCCCTCATGAAGAAAAGCCATACCCTCCATCCAGGTGCCCAAAAGCCGCAACCTGGTCCTTTGCCTACGGGTCCCTAATTAAAATGAAACAATACCCAAACATTTCACATGATCCCTAAAAAAGTGACACTTCCCAATTTAAAAAAAGGTCCACATTCATTTGGCAGAAACAATCAGCTTATACTTACAGTATTAAAGCGGTAGTAGATGAGATGTTTCAGATCTTTGCACATTCTGATTTGTCTCATTAACTTGTACTTGTAGCGATACATGCCAGTCAGCTGTCCCACATGAGCAAAGATGTATTGCAGTCCATCAGCCAACTACAGTACAAGGACAAAGTCATCTTAAGAATTGGTTTTTTAATTAATCAAGTTCAGTATTAACTTCCTGCAGTTATTTAATGGTTCAGTACATGAGGATAAAAATATTTGATGTATATAAGCGGCATAGAAAATGGATGGATGGATTGATTGATTATTTTGTCGGTGATATGACCTGGAAGGCATCCACATTTCCCAGTCTGTACTGCACATGGCTGTCCACCACCAACTTGCTGAGTCGCAACACCTCTCTACATAGGTGGAAAGCATTGCCAAATCTGGACTTTTTGCGCTCCTGGGGAAAAATTACAGCAGTGTCAAGTTGGCAAAAATAAGACCAAGTACACCACCAAAAAATGACAAATTAAATGACAAAGACAAATGACAAAAGTTAGGGATTATGTTTGCACCTTTGTGGTCAGTGTCTTGACAGGCTTCAAGTTGAAGTTGTAGTCAAGATGCAAATAGTTGAGGTTCTTTCGATGGATAAGCAGATTAAGCATGTTGTAGCCCTGTCGACAGACCTGCAGGCCAACCTCCACCCAGTCCAGCTTGGTGGACTGAAAGAACTTGGTGGCCTTGAAGGAACGGAACAGATACCTGGAAGCCAAACAACACAGTTCTTAACAGCAAGTCTAAGTAGATAAGCGAAACGGCTTATAGTAGAAATATGAGATTGCAAATAAAAAATTTAACAAACACACCTCTTTTTCTGGGCCTTGGGTGGTCTGTGTTTGAGCGCATTGAGAACATAATACTTCAACAGTTTCTGATAGGACACACGCACTTTCACTGGCTGTCCAGCGGGGCAGTGCTCACGGTACCTGTTCAAAATAAATTGTGCCTATTTAAAAAATAAAATCCCATCTTTTTCCAAATAAGACAATTTTACCAACAATTTGGCCACCTCACCAGTTCTTGATCAGAGGGATATCAATGGCTCTCCTTGTGCGGCCTGAACGAAGGTTAAAAGGTCTTGGTGCCCAAAGCAGAGCGATGCCATTGGCTGTGTTGTCAGTGTAGAGTGGCGTCTCTTTGAGGAAGGGTTCCACAAACTCAGGAAGCTCAAACTCCTCGTCGTCATCTGGTAGAGGCTCTTGACTCTGAATGGAACCAGGTAGTAGCAATGATAACGTTGGCAACATTTAACGGTCACATGAAAGAGCTAAGAAAAAAGAACTTTACTATTAAAAAAAATTAAATCCCAGCTGGTCCTCGTGTTATTCGCGAATCCCGTTCCTAGACGGTGATGAGTCAAGTTTTGGTGTAAATCAGATATTGTACCTAAATGAACCAACTCCCTCGTCTAAGTCACTTGCACTGTACGCAGAACACTAAATACAAGCATTAAATATATGAAACCATAATACAAAATAAAGCCAAAGCACTAGCAACCGTTCCATCTCAGTGATAAGACCACAACATTGCTTATTTAATACTGTCGCTTTCTGAGGCTTGGCAAAACGGTAGTAATGTGTACTATACTGTGAGTTTTGGGAGTCCGTGAATGCGACATGTGTCCCAAATATGTTTGTAGCTGTGTGCAAAGAGAACAAGAGTTTGCTGATGTTTTGTCTTGGTTGATAGTAGCTGTTGCGTTGTAGCATTTATAGCATTTTTGATTGACCGCCTCCTCTTCACCCTTACAACAGACGTGCATGCACCAATGAAACAAAGCAACACGGAATGACAACGCGAGGATCACTTGTACTGTTACATGGTCAATATTTGACTGATGGCGGAACACATGCAATTGCAACAGGTCATAAATAAAACCCATCATTCTTTTTAATATTCCTCCA
Organism: Oostethus manadensis; assembly: GCA_024372805.1. NCBI lineage: Eukaryota > Metazoa > Chordata > Actinopteri > Syngnathiformes > Syngnathidae > Oostethus > Oostethus manadensis. Next base: position 2,315,686 of record QODF01000028.1, on the reverse strand, counting down.
GTTCTAACGCACAAGCAAGCAGACCAATGCGAGTGCGCCTTTGTAAGAGGCTCAAGAATATCACACTGTTATGCTTTCCTCGCCCATAAGAAACAGTGGCACACATCTACCTTGACTGAATGTCTGTGTGAAATGGGGTTGATCAACGGATCAAAGTAAAATGCTGGAAGATCTGGATCCTCTGTCTTGATAAACACCACATTTGGTGTATGGTACCTGCACAAAATTCAACTTCTTTTTACAACCAGCAGGAAACAAACTCAGCAACTCTACAAAAGATCAATCATACATACACCGACAGTTTTTGAATGAATCTTATACTGAAATTTAAAAAAAAATCAATTCTTACCAGGTGAGGTGAACATGGTGCGGCAAGTTGTTGTACAGGTAGGGGAATGCAATTTTGTACTCTGTCCTAATAGGTTGCCTGATGATGATTTTGTTTATGTCATTGAACTCATTCCAGTCTTCATCTCTAAAGGAGGAAAAAAACCCACAAAACACATCCGATCTAGTACATAAAATATTTTTGCTTAGAATTGCATAACAAGACCTGCTGAAGGTTCTTACTGGAGGTTGATGTCTCGAACAAGTGGTTCAAATTTTGGTCCACCTGGTATAGCCATGTTTAAAGCCTTGGATGTAAAAAAGGCCTTCAAGTCAAACAGGTAGAAGTAGTTGAAATCCACCAAGTCTGTGAGCAGCTGGTTGGCCAAGCGATACAGTGTTGACATCATGGGGAGTGTGAACTGCCAGCGACGGTAAGTTGTGCCATTCACAAATCTGAAAAACACAGATTAAGCAAAGATAGGTCAGACCCTCGTTTGCATATACTGTAACACAAAAAGTTGTAAAGAGGCCTTTACTTTAAGGTGTCTTTGAGAGGCTGGTGCTCGTAGAACCATTCTGCTACTGAGCCATCCTCCTCTTGGTCTAACTCCATTTGAATGGCTTCCAGTGGTTCCACGTCCAGGATGTTGTCTGCGTAATCCAACGGGGGCTCTTCGTCGTCGAACGGTGGAAAGCGCATCCTTTTGAAGTGCCGACGGTCACGCTTCTCTCGACGCATCATGATCCACATGGTGCTAAGGAGGAAGTTCAAATTTAGTCAAACAACATTCTAAACTTCATGTGCATTTAACACATGCATTTCAAGCATAAATATATCCTTCATACCCCCACTGGGCGATGTAGACTGGCTCAATAACCCATGGTATTTCATTCACAAAAGAAATGGCTCCAGTGATGTGGTAGAGGACTGGCACATCTCTGATCTGTTCCCAAGGCATTGGCATGTTCTCCAGCAGTTTCAGAACTGCATGGGGCATGTACTTGAGGGCACTGTTTACAAAACAAAGAAACCGGATAAGTTCCACTAATGTACATTACATTGAGAATGTTAATGCAGTAGTTAACAATAATAAAGAACTAAAGACACTTACCCTAAGTAGACTCTCTTGTCATGCCGAAATTTCCTGTTGGTCATGTCACCATGGTCCCTGATGATTTTACGGACATGCTCTGGTGGCATATCTTCCTTCTGAGCATCCACAAAACCAAACTTCCTTTTTTCCGAGTAGCGCTTTGCCTGTAGCTGCTGCCATTTCCTTGCTGTGTGGTTGGAATACATTCAACACATGACATGTTTCTACAAAGACAGAGTGCTTCAGACAAAAACCTGCAGCTACTGAGCAAACCTTTCTCCTGCAATTTCTCCTCTGTCATGTAGTCTGGGACCTGAGGTGGAAGGGGTACACCAGGAGGTGGGATCCCAGGGGGGACTCCTCTGAAGGGGAAGGGAACTGCCATGGCGCCTCTAACTACAAACAATACGATTGAACACAACAATGAAGTACATCGCATTCGCTTGTTCAGCGTGCTTTCGATTAGTTTCCCCGCAAAGACTAACTTTCATATCATGCAAAAATACTCGATTGTATCTTCAAATAAATATATCTAACTCATACATGTAAAAACGTTTATTACATGGTTGAAAATATTGGTTTAATAAGAGTATAGCGGACAAAAGAGCAAATTGACTAACATTCATCGATTGTTTAGCTAGCGTTAGGTAACAAAATGGCTCCGAGGAGCAAACACGTACTTATAAAACAATCTCTGCAAATATATCGGTTTAAAAATATAACCACAATGTTTAACAGATAATTCTACTACTACAGAATATGATATAAGTCTTTGTTTTTGAGCTTTTCACCTGCTGCAATAATGGCGCTAGCTAGGCCAAACGTGGTTTAGGTAATGGCGTAAGCTAAAAGCTAACTATTTAGCATTGGTAGGAAATTACAAGCTAAATACTTTACCTCCTTAGCAGCACCCACGATGATTTGTAACGCGGGGGGACTTTGTTTCAGCCGCGCTCTGGTTTAGCAAAACATGCTCTTTTCAATGTAGCTTGCCTTCCGAAAACTGCCACACACTCAAGGATCGACGACCGCCATACGCTGCAGGCCGTCTAGTTGAGTTCACAACTACGTCACACGAGCGTCTCAGTTTGCTGTGTAGCTGAGAAACATGCGCAAACGCAACTCTGAAAATACCCGGATAATTGTATTTCCGGCTTTTTACTGCTCTCTACGGTATTGGAGGTTACAACACAGCACAATTCATTTCATAATATTTGTTGCCATTTCCGCATTGTATTTTTGCCGTTGGTGTATCAGGGCTATATGTATACATAATGCTCGCAAAAAAAAAGTTTAACAGAAATTTGTCAGCCACTTACGTGTTACATACTAATTAGGTGCTAAACTGTACATTTGCTTGTAACTAAACATTGAACATATTTTAGTGCTTTAGTTACTTGCACTTAATTGTAAATAGCATCTGATAATGTGACGTCTGTGCATTGAAGGATGCATGACTGTAAAAAACAGCAAATGCACAATAATATTAGAAGTAGACATGATCATCAATTATGTGTTTTATATGTCTAATTTTGTTACAGCACATACAAAGACGATGAAACAGTGATGAACATCACCAAAATGGACATTGAAAAAGAAACCAAGTGTGTGCCCAGACTTAACAATTATTTATCATCAGTTTAATAGTTATGACAGAAAATTGACTGCTATATGGAAGCAGTTTACCACCTCAGTATTACTGATAGTTTCATTGTCAAATTGTCAGCATTATTATGAGATCAGTAACACATTAGACATCATACTAAACTTAGTTCAAGCAAACAACAAATGTAAACAAAATTATGATTTGCATGTTTCTTGTTATACCAGATCTTCTAACTACAGTGGACTGATGCATCTTCAGAAAGCATACTGTGGAAGAATCAACTTCCAGTCTAAAGGATGGGAAAGCTGCACAGTGTGTCAATCTATTGTAATGCCTTTGTTGTCATGGTACAGCTCAATCAGTAGGAGTGCAACAATTTCAGACATGCTTTGGGCGAGGGCAGCAATGGAATAATCCAGAAGAGTGGCAGGAGACAGGATGAAGAAGGTATCCTTTGTCAATGAGAGCCAAATCAGACACATTGGAGCCAGGTCAGGTCTTCAGATCTGAATAGAGAAAGGAGTCATACAACAGACGTTTCCTATTTATAAAGATAACCGTTGATGTTATCACAAGTCACCCCATCTCTGTGGCATTTTTGGAAACATTTAGGGTGAGGGTAAATGCTAATTCTGCTCTGTATTTGAGAGGAAATTTATATTGTAAAGTGATTCAGAGACATGATGTGGTTGTGAATCAGTTATGGCATAATGCTCGCTGACTTCCCGAGTACCATTTCAGTGACTACCTCTTGGAGATGTACTAACATGCGTAGTGTTGTTTGTGTACAAATGTGTACAAATAAACTCACTGAGCCTGTGCTCTTGTAATGCACTGGCCTGTTGCCATCAGTTCTGCCAGCTTAGCCACAGCGGGATCAAACATCAGGCTGGCCGCCGCCACCACCGCTTCATCTCTGTGGACACAAGGACAGACAAGAAAATGGACATCACCTGTCATGTCATTGTCAGCTAGAACATTAAGACATCTGCTTACTTAATATAAAACGCCAGGAACTTTCTTTCTTCCACTTTGCCTTTGAATAGGATTTCTGTGTAGCCTTCCCCGTACCCTACCAAAAATAAATAAAATTACAACTTGAAATTTTTAATCTGAATCTAATTTAGAGGATTTAGAAGACCTCTACCTGTGTATCTGATACTTTTCCCAAGCAACACAGTCCAGAAAAAAGGAACAGACTCAATTTTGGTTGGTTTATTTAACATATTAAGGGCGGCAACTCTTCCTGAGGCAAAGACAAACAACAAGAGTTTAATGATGTAAAGCTCAAGTTCACTACCACAACCAACAGCGTCTTACCTTGGGCTTGTGACATTTGCCAGTGAGCAACATTGACCATCTGATCACCTCGAATAGTCAGAGGGAAGGAGGTGATGTCTCCTGCGCTAAAAACGTCTGCTACTTTGGTCTTCATGAACTGAAAAGAAGAGGGACGTGTCCGATAAGAACACGTGACATGGATTTCTTTTCAGTCACTGCAATGAGGACCTTGTCTACGATGACTGCTTTCTTAGAATCCACCTCCACTTCACTTCCAGTTAGGAAATCTGAATTGGGAATCACACCTAAAAACACACACACACATTGACAGTCGTTTCTCCAAAATGATTCTTCATCTCCACCGAGACAGTTACCTTTTTCCTTTTGGGCTATTTATGTGTCTCTTTCTGCTGCATTTTTTAAATGCATCATCCGAGTATTCGGCCGCTAAATGTAAAATATTAACATTATATTTACAATATCAGATCATATTATAATAGTTATCTCTTTTTAATGTAATAAAGGGTGCAAATATACAGCATATGTCAGATAATGTCCAAACAATGCATATGAAGGTTGGGAAGCTGTAATGTTAGACCAGGTATATGCTTGCTATCAAACTTATTTGACTGCCATTCTGTATTACATGTATGTAAAATGTAAAAAAAAAAAAAAAGTTGTAGTTTTTTTTATGTATTTTATGAACAATGTTGGCAAACTTTTGAAAGTATGCCTTCTTGTTCTTAATGTTTTTTTTATTAGATAAGGGGGCAAAAGGCAGTTGAGAAGTTTTATTATGAATGTCTCTGTTTTGTATTATTATCAGTTTAAAAAAATAATATATTTTAGCATACCTTAGAAAGTCAGTTATTTACATCACTGAGATTTTCTCAGTTTAAACTCATAATTTGCTTTTTGTTTTCTGCAGACCTCCGTTAACCGCCTTAGTTCCCCTCATATTGTGATTGACCCCAAAATAATAACACCACATTTCTTGGATCGGTCTTTGACATTTTGTAGAACATGTTGGAAACTTGCCCTGTATTTTTTTCCCCAAGTGCTCTGACCATTGTTTGTGCTGTTATATGTACAAATGCAGAAAATGTTCAATATTTAAATGTTTAAATTAAATTAATTAAAAGTTTTGAAACAAACAAAAAAAACATTCAAACAGGGCAAAAACGTAACCTCCGTGCTTGTGCTTGACAGATTTAATAAAACACAATCAAACCTCAGTTTTTGAAAGCTTTTGTTTTAGTCAGAAAGTGTTGCCCAAATTTTTCCCTGGTTTTCGTACACTGTCTCAGTTATCGTTTCAATAATGGATGTAATTAAGCAGTCAGTTTGCCCTGGACTGTATCATTCCAAGAAATCGAAAGCCCGAACAAAGCACCTTTTCTGGCATTTCATTGAGTGTGACTGCTACAGAAAATAAATGAATAACTCCCCATGGGGACAAAGAAAGTAGCGAGTGTCAACAATTTGGTAAAGAATGTGAGAAACACAATTGAACTCAAGAAAGCACTAATGGCCAAGTACAAAGATGGCGTCCCATCCCCTCCTCACTTTCCGCTCTTTGCAGTCTTTTTCAAAAGAGTCTTCAATAAAAGGTAAAAGTGAGGATTGTTTTCTGCATGTAAAGACACCATTATTCTCTATAATATGTATTTTTTGTTCATATTTTGGGGTTTTTGAACAGATTAGTTGAATCTACATTATTTCCAATGGAAAAAATGGTTTTGTTATTTTGGTCTGACCTTTTTGAAACAAGTTCATACAAAAAACCAGGATAGAACTGTGTTACTTAATGAGATTTTTACACTTTTAAGATGCCGAATTCTAACTGTTTACTCATTGATTGCACAGTTGATAAAAATGCAATCCAATCTAAGAGTTCCTCATAATTACATCCTGTACCAATTCAACAGAATTTATTACCTATTCCTGCAATCACCACATCCGCTTTCAGAACCGCGCCACTCTTCAGCACCACCTCTTTCACCTGCAAAGAGGCAGCATTTTACCTCCAATATCACAAACAGATTAAGGTTCAAATAAGATGAATGAAAAAGTAATATTACAGAGCCATTTTCCCCTCTGATGTCAGTGATGCTGTCGTTCATGTAGAACTTCACATGATGTTCCTCCAACATCTTTAAAAAAGGTGGAACAACAATAAACACCTTGCCGTACATTCACTGCTAAGCCCAATATTTCTTACTTGCATGGTCATCTGGCCAATCTGGGAACCCAGACAGCGCTCATAAGGATATCTTGTCGTTCCAACAACGGCCACACTAGACGCTTTGTCTGATAGATAGGACGCCACCTCCATACCTTCAATTACAGATAAATAAAAGACACAATTGAAGAGGTAAAGAACCACAACGCAGATTTACACCTTAAAACGTAAAAAACTTTCAACCTATGAAGGATGCTCCGATGACAACAGCCTTGCGGCCCATGCAGGAAGCATGAATCTCTTTGGCGTCTTCGTAGCTCTGCAGTAACTTAACCCCTTTCAAGTCACTACCAGGACAACCGAGTGGCCGCGCTCTGTGGGCACCATGTTTTTGCATATAGTGTTTTATCTTCAAAGTTTATAAAGGAACATGTTGTTGAGTAAGACTTGCCTGCAGCCTGTTGCGATGAGGACCTGATCATAATGCAGCAAAGCGCCATCTTTCATCTTCACTGCTTTATCTCGTGTGTTTAAAGTCACCGCCTGCATCACAGTATTGGGACCAGAGGTCAGCCTAACTTATCACACACTCTCCGGTTTTGTCTCTTAATTACCTCTTGCTGTGTCCGCACTTCTATCCCATATTGTTGAAAGAAGTCACTAGAGCGGAGGATGATGCTGCTGCTGTCCACATTCAAAGCCTGCAAAAATGCAGCTCATGGAACACGACATAAAAGAAACGTACAGTACTGTGAAAAAGTTCACCGTTAAGTTGTTTTGATGAACTTAGGACAGCAGTCATTTTGACAGAGTAAAACAGTAAATACCATAATAAATATAAATGACTAGCCATATAAAATAACACCCAGAATATAAGCCGAGCCTTCTTTATTTAGAGAAAATCTGACAAAATTAATCTTTTTTTATTATCAGAGAAAAAATAACTCGTAGATTACAATTAAAAAGATATCATATTTCTTAGCTAGTTGACAGTTGCATTATTGACTTTGTCACACCATTTTCTTAAAATTAGCATCATGACTCACCGACTTGTGTAACCTTTGATTCATGTTTTTCCAGTGGGTCTATGTGTCACAACTGCATCACTCCAGGAGGAAAAAGCTCTGACTTATGTGGAGCTATCTGCCAGTTTGTGGATATAAATCTCTCGCAATATTGCGGTTCAATTACCGCTCTGTTGCTCTATCGCAGTTTTTCCAAAATTAAAGAATTAATTATCAATGTTTGTGACTGACTATGGTGCAGTATTAGTCAAAAATATTGAAAGACAAACATATATGTAGTATTCTGGCCACTAGGTGCCAGTAATGTTCCATTATTGAGCCACAACATTGGATCACATTCACACCGCATGGATTCAGCCGTGGTACTGTATGTCTGGCATAAAATGGTTTTGGTAATGGTTACATTTATTTTGAATATGCATACACGTTACATTAGAGTACATCACATACTAAGATTTACACCTCCACATATAAAAAAAAAGAGTAGGTAGAACTCTTATTTAAGATACCCTACCTCCCATCTGTTTCACATCAATTACTATATACATTTGTACACTTCCTGTATTTTAAATGTTTGTCTTTGCTAAATTTTAAATAAAAGGGAAAAAAAGGGAAAAGGGTAAGACAGTACAACATCATGGGAAAATATGAGCTAAGTTTTGTAGTCACTGTAATTTTACAACAGTCATAATAAATATATAATGATAAGCAATAAAAGGGTTAATAATTGTTGACAGAAACATAGCTGGGTAATGACTGATTACAGACGACGTGCTCATAAAAAATCAAGTAAGTGCAAGAGTGATAATACAAGTGCAAAGCATTGTATGGTTCAGGACCCTTCTTCATTGTACTGTGTAAACATCGACTACTTCTACTGTTTCTTGAACTTGCTAATTTTAGTGCATTGAATTCTTTATTCAACCCATTCCATAATTCAATTCCACATACTGAAATGCTTAAGGTTATTAGGATTGTTCTTGCATATACTGTAGATGTTTTAAGCAAATTTTTCTGTAAACTTATGTTTCTCAGCTTTTGTTGAGAAGAACTGTATAAAGTTATTGGGTATTAGGTTATTGTTTGCTTTATGCATAAGTTTAGCAGTTTTACAAAAAGAGTGAAATGAAGTTCTCCTATTCTGTGTGGAAGTGGTAAGTTTTCAATTCTTTGCCCTCCTCCCTCACTACACTTTATTGCCTTCCTTGAACTTAGACAACAGTAAATAAATTGGAGGCTAACTAGTTAGTGCGCTATCTTGCTAATGCATAAAGCCATGGCTGTCTCATGTGTCTCTGTTGTAATCCCATAGCCTGTGCTTTACAGTTGAGCAATGTTGCGTAAACAAAGTCTAAAAGGAGTGTAAAGATGACTATGGAGGTGTTATTTCATGTCAACACGGGTTTAATAATGGTTAAAAAAAACTCTACCTACAAAAATATTGCATTTATTAATATTGAATCGGAAACATTCACTTTTCGTGGTTGGTCTGGAACAATAAACGAGTGATGACAGACAATGACTACAGTAAGCAGGATTTGTATCCAAGAAGAAAGAAGCTGTTAAATTTTGGTGAGGGTCTTCATAAAGAAGTGAAAAAAGGAAATTGTTTTCATTGTTTGAGTTACCGCCCCAAGAAACACAAAAGGAAGTAGCATAGAGCTGTACTGTACTGACTGACATTCTAGTTATTGTAAGTCTATAAGGTCACGGTTGAGTTCCAGCCTTTCCCAGCTGACAGTGAGCAAAAGACGAGGTACATCTTGGCTCGGTCACGCTTTTCAATCACAAGACACGAGCAGACAAAGAACCCTTCACACATATGGACAATTTAGAGCATGGTTGTCCAAACTTTTGATACATTTTACATATTAAGATGCTAAATCCAAACCAAGGTAGAGGGATTGATATGATTTATTACACTAATATTTTACTCACCATTGGAAGAGAAAAAAAACCCTCCTACCTTTCAGCACTATGTATCAAAGGTGTGGACTCGAGTCACATGACTTGGACTTGAGTCAGACTCAAGTCACAATTCTGATGACTTTGGACTCGACAGTATCTTCAAAGATTTGCAACTCGACTTGGACATCAATTACTTGGTACTTCAGTCTGATGACTTGAAAATACAAAAATACTAAAATAATAAAAGTGCTGAGTAAAATGTGTCCCCATTCAAAGTATTCAACAAACAAGACCATTGTTATACCATTTCCAGCATTTTCCCACAGAATCTGCATCATTCAATGCATCTATTAACGTCCAATCAGGTTTAAGAACAAGGTCGTGGCTTACATTTTTGTGAGCGCCCGACTGCTGAAGAGTGGTAGAAAGTTATTCACATGCACATGAACGCGCACACACACACAAACACACGCACACATGCAAACAAAGTTAATTAGGTAAAATGAATATATTTTGAATGTCTTCAGAAATTCGTTTGTTGTTGTACAGGTTTGCACTGACTAAATTCTGAATATTATGTCAGCATGCTTTTTCGTGACTAAGTCTTGTCATACTCTTATTTTATTGAAACAAATTACCTCAAAATGCATTCATTGTATTTGTCAAATTTTAGTTGGCAAACACTAAACAGTGCTTATGACTTGTAAGGACACAAAAATGTCAAGCCTATGACTTAATTCAACCTGTTTTTACTTGAGACTTGGGATTAAAGACTTGAGACTTGCAAAACACTGACTTTCTCTCACCTCTGCTACCTATCTCTGCGAGTGTGGCTTATCTACGCTGGCTCAGTTGCAAACAAAATAGAGAAATAGACTGGACAGTCAGTGTGACCTCAGAGTTGCACTGTTGACTGTAAGGATAGACTTTGAGACTGTTCCTAAGTCTAAGCTACAGCCGAATGAAGGATTTGTTGGCTATGCAATTTTTGGTGTCCCCCAAATCATTGCCTTTTTTTGTTTGTGGAAACCCCGAAGAAGTAAGAGCCTGACATGCATGGAGGACGTACGAAATATCTGAACATGTGTAATGGATGCCAGCCAGTGCGGCTGTGCGAGTGTACGTTGGTAAAACCTCACTCTCTCTGTGCTGAACACTTGGCTGACGGTCTGGGCTTTTGGTCGAGTGGTCAGCGCCCTCGCCTCCCATTGTGTTCAAGCCCCGGTGCGGGCAATGCAAACCAGGGCGGGTTACACTTGCATGGGCCGCACTAATTATGTACAGTATGTGAGGGGCACAAAGTGTCAATGTTTGTCTTGCAACCTGAAAAAAAACGAAGCACCCACAGTGTTGACATGACATAGAACCTTTGGGGCCAGACTGTGGCCAGTCCACGTTTAAAAAATCAGCACGTCACATGCACGCCCTCCGTGCGTTTCTTGTGTTTTTTGGACGTGCAGTAGGAGCCTGCACGTCTGGTTGTGACCTAGCCTTTAAGCAAGAAAACACTCTTAGGTCTCCCATTAATTCCTCAAAAGGTTTAAAGTGAATCTTCATTTTTTTCAAAGCAAAATGTTTCAGAAGAAACATTTGTTTCATATACTTCTATTTGAAATGCACTTTTTCCTTTAAGTTGTTGGGAGTTTCTGATTAAAAAGCTGCTACAAAAGGCTGTTAAAGATGTTAAACAACCAAACCAGTTAAGAACCACTTTTCTAATAAATTTGTTAAGCACTGTAGGTCAACATAAATGTATGCTATGCAAACTTTTTTTTTATTTTATTTTCACTGTATCCCTAAACCTTATTGTAATGTTCGAATGTGTGCTGTCTTTTGTTTTATTTTTAGAATATGTTGATTATGCTGTGGGTCCAATAAATAAGATGCAAGCTGCAAATGGTCCCCGGCCCACATTATACCCTGACACCCTGATACAGAATGTCCAATTAACCTACAGAGGGACTGTGGGAGGGAACCAGATCACACACACAAGCCATGATCTGAAACCAGAACCACCTGATTGTGTAGCACATGTTAAACACGTGCACCAGTGTTCTCCCCTTATGGTCATTATAGGGTTGCTACAACAATAGGCCATTAGTGCCCGAGGACATTTGCACTATACCATATCTCAAAAGAGAAAAGCACCACAGTGCCTTACCTTGCTCAATTTGGGCTTGTCAAATGGCGGTAAAGTGTCTTTGGTGACCATGACGATTCGACCTTGGTAGCAGTTCTGGCGCAGGGTCTCAGCACACACCAGAGAAGCAGGGCCTGAACTCACAACACATCAGCAGAAAGTGTAGCAGATCCATCCACAGGCTTAAGTGCCCTTTCATTCTTACCCCCTCCTATGAGCAGGATAGTGTGGTTGATGTGCGGTAAAACGCTACACATTTCCTTCACTCTTTTGGTCTGTGTCAGAGTCTGAGGGGGGAAGCATGGGGTAGTTTTTAAAGAAATATGTCAGAATGACTTGACTTTCATCCATTTAACCTGCCATTACTTGCCTTTTTGTTGACAGAAACATACACCTTTCCTTCTTGAATGTTGACCTGTGTCAAAGCGGCAAATAAATTCAAGTCGTAAACGTAAAAATGAAAACACTTCAGATTGATTACCCCCCTAGCCTTTGCCTGTTTAGACTCATTAGAATAAAAATTATGTACACACGAGAGAGGTATTTATAACAACAACTGGAGGGGTTTTAATTATCTTATCAAAACATATAAGTGGGTAAATAATCTAGTAAGTTTTTTTCTCATATTGGAGCTCCTAAGCACACCAAATAAAGTGTCAGATACAATGCACATATTGTATATTTTGCATATATTAGATTATGGTTGTCATTGCACACTAAATGTAGGATGTAGCCCATTTTTAAAAGGATCGACATCATGTTAAACGTTATAGTCATATTAAATACAGTATAAGTTGAAAGTGTTTTACCTTGTAGCAAGGTAGGGAGTCCAGACCTGGATACTCCTCAATATCTCCAGTGATCACATTGAAGCAAGCACCATGAAAGGGACATCTCACTTTGTTACCAACCAGTGCTCCTGTATTGTCAAAGAATATGCATTGTAAAAGATGAAGGATGTAGATGTAATGTGTTACAATTAGGAAGGTAAACTTTACCTTTAACCAGGGGGGCATTATAATGAGAGCACTGACTTCCGACTGCACTGTACTGACCCTCAGTGCGTACAAGCAACACCTTGTGGTCCCCCACAGATACTTCTTTCATCCTTAATTCCAACACATAGATGTGTAGTCAAACATACCACACCATTCTACTATAAAGTAAGTAAAACAAATGTTGTTTGTAATGTGACATACTGGCCATCATGAAGGTCGGCTTCATAACCAACCAGTACTGTAACCTCCTCCACATCGTCACATGGTACTTTGTTCTGCTTCATGCTGTCAAGACACGAATCACATGATGTGAAAGAACTATTGTTGAGCAGAACGACTAGAATTACAACGCAAATAACAATGACTGAATAGAACCTCTGTACTTCTGTGAGAAGTCAATCACACTTTCTTATGGTTTTAAACACAAAACATGCACTTTGCTACACATCACATGTCCACTTGCATTTTTGGACGTAATACAGTGAGTTCTGATATACAGACATATACATACTGTGCATCGTGTACATGCTTTTTAAAAGTGTGTACATATGTGAGCATTTGTTATACATAGACATATATGCACAAATGGTGTACTGTATCTCTTTAACAACTGCTCATTTCAACACTGCACATTTTTGTAAATCGTATGCCATATGATACTCAGTTATGGATAACACACACTTTACATGGGAGAATGTATTTTTTATGCATTTTTTTTCCTTTTTACTTTAAATTATTCTTATTTTAGTCTTGTTTGTACTTCACAGTATGTGGATGCTCCTGTAGAAAAGTAATTCCCTGCAAAAGATCAATAAAATATCTATCGAGCTTAAAAACGACGATCTTTTACTATTTATTGCGGACATACACGCACAGTAAAATGTTGTTATAATGTAAACAAATACTACTGTACATGTAGTGAATTGCATTGCTCTAAAAAACATATGTTATGTGCACTACACTATACTACGGAAGCATCACAAATAGAGCTTTTAACCGCAGTGGACATGTATTTAAAACACAAAAACTCAGTGATGCTACACTCACCTTTTACTCCCACGCGATAAGTTGATTGACACAGCCGGAAATGGCCGTTGTTTACGGCAGATGAACTGTCGTGGTGCGTTCAAGAACACACAACGGTCGAGTCTCGTGCCTTGCTCTTGCTTTTCGGGTTATAAAATGTGAGTGACATGTGAGCGCCATAACAACCCGGAAGTGCTGGGAGTTTAACAATGCCGGCCAGAGCACAATACCGACTCTGTGTTATCATATTATCTCGACCTAGCCAGTGTTGCTGCGATCATTAACGCTCTTATAGGCACACTTTTTGATTGAAAACTATAAACGAAATGCCGAATGGCAGTCCGACCTGCCCGTTATGACAGTTGGTAAACATGTATTTAATAGGGCCGTAAAAAACTACATTTCCCAGGATTCAGCAGTACTTTTAACCCATTGAGGATGCGTGGGAGGCCTGGCGCCTTCAGGAACTACGTAATTTGCCAACGCAAAAACAAGTAACAACAGTTACAGTACACCAAAAAATCATAATAGCAGTCAACAAAAACACCTCGGTGGTTTCTCATTTGGTTCTCAAGATGTTTTTTTCCGCAAACTCAACCCACATGTCACAAAATGTATGTATATTGCATGTATATGTATGTAAGCTTGTTTTTTAAACTTTATTTATTTATGTGTACACGTATTTATTTATTTATTTAGGTTTCTCTTTCCATCACTGTATAAACTATCTATGTATTATTGCAAACCTTTTATTTATTCCCCCCCCCCCCTACATGTTGAAGTGAACAAGATATTCTGCTTCTTTCTACGCCTTTCGGACATGCTGAATATTGCAAGTGTAAACATGTGACATGAGTTTGGACGTGTTAAACACATGTAATTGCTGTCAGTAATTGCTGAGACATGGAGAAAGGCTAGGCTCTGGTTTTCCTACTGCTTTTTTGACATGTTGAATTGTAATGTGTAGACGTGTAAAATTTAGGCTGTTTCTTAGCATGTTTTTGTAAATACCAAATGGGATTTTACATGAAGACTTGACGGACAAACTCATATGGTATAACCCTAATATTTTAATGAATAAAAATATTGTTAAATGGAATACATGGAGGCCGCTCGGTGGCTGACTGGTTAGCACATTGGCCACACAGTCAGGAGATCTGGAAGACCTGGGTTCAAATCTCCGTTGGGCATCTCTGTGTGGAGTTTGCATGTTCTCCCAGTGCGTGTGTGGGTTTTCTCCGGGTACTCCGGTTTCCTCCCACATTCCAAAAACATGCATGTTAGGTTAATTGGTGACTCTAAATTGTCCATAGGTATGAATGTGAGTGTGAATGGTTGTTTGTCTATATGTGCCCTGCGATTGACTGGCGACCAGTCCAGGGTGTACCCCGCCTCTCGCCCAAAGTCTGCTGGGAAAGGCTCCAGCATCCCCGTGACCCTAATGAGGAATACATGGAAAGATAGAGGTATTACTAGATTTAATCATATTATTTAAGAAAACTCCACACAAACCATTCGGTAAATTATCTGATCAGTATAATATACCCAGAAGTCAATTTTTAAACTATTTGCCTTAAAACATGCGATAAAAATGTATAACCCTCCAAAGCATGGCTTGTATCATGAGTGATTTGGAAGATACACTTTAAACATGGGGTAATTAAGAAAAATTTTGTTAAAAGGTTTTATGGAATAATAAGAGAACATCACACTTGGAATGCAAATAATACTTGTATTCAAAAATGGAGTACAGATATTTTAGAAAAAGATATATTGTGGAATGATATTTGGAAAATTGCTAAGCAGCCTTTTAGATGTGTTAAAAACAGGCTGTGTCCATTTAAAATTCTGAATAGATTGTATTTAACGCCTTCCCAGTTGTTTAAAATTGGCACATTAGACACTAAGTTGTGTGTAAAGTGTCAAATAGCTGGGGAAACCTTATGCATCTACTGTGGGATTGTCAGAGGATAAAATAATTGTGGTCTTGAATAACTAGAGAGGCATAACCCAATGACACCACAAACTTGCATTATTGGAGATCTGCATCAATTAAGTAAATTGTCATCAAAAAGTAAAAATGAATTTCTGTCAATATGCATTATAACAAAAACAGTAATATTGAAAAAATAGGTGGATGGATGGATTGATGGATGCTGATGCTCCAACTTGCACTGACTTTAAATGCTATGGAGATGATATCATTGGAAAGAACCACATGTAGACTGGATAATAGTGAGTCTGAGTATTTAGAAATATGGGATCCATTACATGAATTGCAGATAACGCTTAGCAATTGCAGTTTGCCATCTGTGGTGAATTCTATAGTGTTTACATCTACATTGCATTTGCGTGTGTTTCATGAAGAGGTTTATGAGTGGATGTTTACGTGCACTGTTTTGTTGTCCTTTTGTGTGGTCTATTTTTACTTGCTGTTTTATTTCAGGTTGCCCTTTGAAGTATTGCACAATTGTAGTCTGTACTGTCGTTCATGGCTGATGTTTTTGTTTGATTGGATTTTTAAACCTTGTTTTAGTGTATTTCTGCCAGGTTGTCATGTTTTCTGTCGTGCAGTTGCTCGGTTGTACTTTGTAAAAGCTAACGTTTCTCTTTAAGCCGGTGATTGATTGACATTTTTACACTTGTGCTTTGGGAGAAAAAAATCCCGCGGAGTCACTCCGCCAACTACTATTTTTTTTGCGAGCGTTAAGTAAGACGTTTGAGATTTCTGACTACACTTGAACGCTGCACGAGATTGGACGGCGCTCGTGGCCGCGCCCCCATGTAGTAGGGCGGGGAGAAGTGGTTTGTTTGCTTTCTCGGGGTGTCAAAAAGTTACACAAGCAACACAGGATTGTACAACACAGCCGTTTCGACGTTACGCCTTTTTGCGGTGTCCTTTCACCTTTCACCGGAGAACACGGACCTTTGTTCCCGGCAACAGGCCACACACAACACCCCCGGTCCTCGCCGGTCCCTCACCTTAATGCAGTCACGTCTGGCTGCTTTTTGGACAACAGGAGGCTAATAAAGGCGCCCTTTGGGCTCTCCGGTCAGCGTCGTGATTTTACCGGTATGTGAATTTGTGAAGCGTCTTTTTTTTAACCAGAAATAGCCACGACGGTGGGTCAGAGCATCGCATTGGCCGTGAATCCTTGAACACACTGTGGGGCCATGGAACTGAGCTCGGTCCTTCTCACCACCGGGGGAGCCTACGGATTCTTCCGCCTGATCAACACCGGAGTGGGCAGGCTGCCAGTGCCAGACAGTGCCTGCAAGAATGCAACCAAATGGAGAAACATCTCCACGTCCTTTGTGCACAGTCTTGTCACGGCTATATGGGCAGTGCTTTGGTAAATGACTCTTTCTGACGACTCATTAGACAAGAAACTGTTGAGATGTCACGCGTGACTCTGAGCTTGTGTTTTCCAGCTTCATCCTTCACCCACACATGGCAGAAGATTTGATAGAAACACACTCAGTGTTTTCTCATTCGTTGGTGTCATTTTCAATCGGTGAGTAAATTCACACCCAGAGTGGGCCCTTTACTCTGTATTTAGTCATACTGCATTACCATAATGGAAAACGTGTCTTTTTCTACAAAAAACAGACACAGGTTTCACCCTGGTAAACCCTGGTAAACCCTGGTCCTTGTTAGGGTGACTGGTGAGTCAGGGCCTATCCTAGGGAACTTTGAGTGAAACGCCCTGGACTGGTCACCGGTCAACAACAGGTCCACATATAGACAAACAACCATTCACACCTATGGACACTTAGAATATCCAGTTTGACTAGCATGCATGTTTTTTGGGAGAAAGCCGGAGTATCCGGCGAAAACCCACACAACCTCAAGTTATCATCATACTTTTGTACAGTATCTAAATTATTTTTCTTTTATTTGGATGTTGGGATGCAGAAATAATTGAAAAAGAATGCCATTTCATTTCTTAATGTCAGAAAAAAATTGCATGTACATACGCTGCATCTAAAACAAGTGAGAGGAGTTAAAAAATTAATTGACCGTTTTTTTGTATGTGCATGAATGTTATGATGAGGGAGCGAGCAATGCTCCATTTCTATTAAAAAAAAAAAAAGAAGTCTCCCGTCAACTGTCCTTTCACCTCCCATAATAAACAGCAGAAATACGGTTGGAATTTTAAAACTGCACAAGACAACAAGGAATCCTATCATTGATGATGATTATAATTAAAACAAGTGTGATTTCTTTAAAATGTAAGCATATGGCCATGGACAAATGCAGTGTGTGTGTGTGGGTGCGCGCGTGTGTGTGCGTGCGTGTGCGTATGTGTGTGTATGGGAGAGAGAGAGACAAATCATACTTGCGATCTCAATTCAAAGCCAGGAAATCATGCTTTATTTTTTGCAGAACCATCCAGCCCTAATTTGATGTGATTTTATTGCACTGTTTTTTTATGTTTTTTTGTTCCCCCATGGTAGCAGATATAAATATATATATATATATATATAGTTTTATTAACAATAAAACCATTTATTTGTTACTACTTCTTGATATGTTATTATACATTTGATATTTTATTATACTGTATATTTTTGCAAATGTGTGGATGAAAACTATAGTAAACTCAACTTCAAACCGGACAATTATTACCTATAATAACCTTCATGTACTGTATGAATCATCTGATTTTGCCGTATTTATCTGAAAAAAAAAAAGGTTAGAACTGTTGGCGGACATAAAAAATGTTCCAGTTTTTAATTGGTATCAAGTCATGGAGTTTGCATGTTTATTTCTGTAGAAACAATAATCTATCAAACGTGAGTGCACATGCTGTCCTTCAGTCTTAAAATAGCAACCAGCCCAATTTTCTGAATTAATCCTTCAACTGTTTAGGGGCTGGCCTTGGCCCCCAAAAAGCAGTTTTATTGGCTGTGTGCCACGCTTCTCGGGCTTCCCCAAGAATTCCCGAGATGTTTAACATTCCTTTAAGAAGCCCGGCCCTAGAAACTCTTCAAGCTGCCTTGTGAGCCTCAATGGAAAGCATTCTATCAGTGCCAGGCACCACACGACAACCCCACGCACTCTTGTGACGTCACCCAGGCAACAAGTCTGTGGTTTGTAGTGTTTATTTCCACTTCTCGTGGACTCTTCCCTCAACAACGGGGTTGTGATGCTGAGGTTTTGGTAATTTAAGAGACGGGTTTGTTCCAGATGTGCTCACCAGGACACCACTATCCTTGTTGTGGAATGTCATCAATAACTCACTTGTTCAGTGAAGGCATTATTCCATCCACCATCTCCAAAGCAAATCTATTTAGGATTACTGTGTAATGTGTGTTGTTGCATAAATGGTTGGATTCAACAAGATACAGCCACAGGCAGACATACTTGCAATATTATCTTAAGTAGCTTATGCCATCATGGTTCCACATGGCAGTCCTTTCCTTAAAAAAAGACAAACCAGAACATTTATACGCATGTAACTACACCAGTTAAGAAACAGTTAATAATTCCACAAGACCTTGAGGGGAAAAAGGCAGCTTTTAAACCATTTTTCAGCCAACTGTTCCATTCATGCTTTGGATGGATGTCAATGGAAAAAGGCTTCCTGCATTGATGATGCCTAAAATGCTTCGAGTCAATAATCTTTTGCATAGAATAACATACACATACTTCTGTTGTTTGTTTATATACAGCAGGGGCCGGCAACCTTTAGCATCAAAAGAGCCAATTTGGCCCGTTTCCACCAAATTAAAACCCACTTGGAGCCATAGAACCTATTTGACAACTAAATTGAAGGTAACGCTATTATATAGTGCCCTTAAAAGTATTGTCATGTTCCTTTTCTGTCTTCCTGTTCCTGTTCTTAAGCCTTCTCAATCAATTTTCATATTCCTTGTTTGTGTTAGCATACTTGGCTAGTAAAGCTGATTATGAAGCGTTGTTACACATCGATTAATTCATTGATTAACACATTGAATCATTCCAGTTCTAAAACCCTTCTCTGCATCATTATATTTCATTAACGACAAAGTAACCTAATGTACAATGGCAAAATAGTTGCGTCATGGTTTCTTACCAAGTTGACAAACAAACAGAAAACAATACACCCCAGCACTTTGGTGGAGAATTGAACAGCACACGCTCGACTCCAATGCTGAACTTCGAAAGGCTCAAGACAGCGTCAGATGGGACGGCACAGTGACTACACAGAAACATAAATCAGCCTGACAGTTTTGTTAAGACAAATAATAATAATATTATGTTATAATGTTATAATAACTGGTGTTGGAAATTGCAATATTTGTCTTAATTTGCACAAACAGTGTTCATGTTAATGCATCCTGTTGCATCACAGGAAAAGAAGCATGTGTGGACTCTTTACACCAAATGTGACCTGCCATTAGTTTGAGGGACGAGCTGCTGCCGGTATTGGGATCAGTTAGTATTAATAAAGCCAAAATCGAGCAACTATATTTACTAGTTTGCTGCCACTTCTAGGTGTGAATACAGTTATGACATAAGGGCCTCGTGTCACGTTATGCTGACAATACTGTAAACATGCCACCACATCGGTCCTGTGATCCCGGTGTCACATTTCCCAACATAATAGGGATACTTACTTATCCACTTCATTATATTTTCAGTGTTCTGAAAGCCGTCACCATGGATACGGCTTTGTGCGGAGGGTTGGGTGGGAGTCGGTGGATATGAATAGCTCCTCTCCAAGACGCCTCTTAGTTGCCATCATGGTTGTCATGGAAGCAAGGTCCCCCCTGACTCATGGCAGCACTTGTGACAATGAATCTGTTGCGTTTTGATCAATGCATCAAGCGCCTATGATAGTAATGACATAACTGTTTTCTATCCTGACAGGTTACTTCATCTATGACCTCTTTGACATGGTGAAGCACCAGAAGATAGGTCAGGCCTGGGAGCTTGGCTTACATCATGTTGTAGTAAGTCCTTGAACCAAATAAGCTTTTGTTCAGTTTTGGTTGGTTTTGCACGGTTTGTTTAACTTTGAACCTACATCAGTGGTTCCCAAACATTTCAAAGTGGCGTACCCCTTCAGCCATGTACCACTGCTCCTGCACACCTAAAAAAACATGAATCTTTTTATATGAATTAACTTGAAATATTGTAAATATAACAAAATAATTGGTTAATTAATGTTTTACGTGAGCACTAATTAATAGTTAAGTAATCATCCTACAAATCTTTTAGAAATAGTCACATGGTTAATTGGTCAAATATTTTATAGCAATTCCGGCTATGGTTTGGCATGGTTACATTTTTATAAAGTTTCACATGAGCACAGATAAATATATAGTAATCATATTACATATCGTTTATTCCAGTCTTTTTTTCCATTTGAATAGGATGAATTTGAGCATAATTTTTGTCCATTCGTGTTGGCTGTGGTTAAAATCTGCATATTAATTATTACCAAATTGAAAGGGAAAGTTTTACAATCGCAATGAAGCAGTATCTGAAGTACAAAAATACATACAACCAACGATAAAGCCTCATTTTGGAGGGAATCCCTTCTCACAAATGGCACGTTTTTAGCGCTGCGCCATGCGGGGATTGGGGCACCAATACAAATAAAATCTTCAAGATTAATGCACAAAATAATCATCAAACTTACTTATTTGTTCATACTGTATGATGCACACACAGCAATTGAGAGTGTAAGGCACTAATTGTTTTTAATGTTTATTCACCTACTCCGTATTACAATTACAATGGGCGTGCCCCACTTTGGAAACCTAGGCCCTACTTGAAATGTCAATTCAATGTTTTTAAAAGGTCCACCTGGCTGTACACATAAAAAAACAACATCAATTTTGTGACTCATTGGTCTGTTCATGTTGACATTTGTTAAAGTCTTGTCAACTTTCTCATTATCAGTGTCACACGGTGACTTCCTGTTCAGTGCAAAGTTAGCTCAAAATTAAAGCATGGTTGTGGTAACCTGGATTCAACCACAGCAACTAACAAAATGCACCCAATTATTTATTAGTCACCAGAAGTAAGATTTATTATCATTGCAGTCAAGACATACAATAAAACTGCAGCAGGTCTTTATATGAAAACAGGAATCAAAATAAAATACACAGAAATGTGGAAAATGATGTCAACAAACTGTCGTAGGTTCGAAGATCCTCACGTCTCTGGCACAAGTAAATGTCCAAGCAATGTTTAATTTGGTTTCGGTTATGTCGACAAACGCTTATGTCGACGTCAGTCAGCAAGCCTGAGGGGCGTTGATATAAGCGAGTTCCACTGTACATAAGTAGCTGTCATTAGGGGTAAGATAAAATGTCAAGATTGTAATGTATTCACTGGTTTTCTCAAAAGATACAGCAGAGGTGAAACAGTAAAGATTATCATAGGGACCTATGATTTCCGCATAAACGGAATCACGGAATTGGCCAATAAAAACAGAGTTTACTGTTAAACGATGAATCTCGCAGAAATTGGCATCATGTGAATGAAATGCTGTCATTGTGAGGTGAAGGAACGTTCGTGTGTGGAATTATATACGCGGCGGACGGCTAAATTTTGGCGGAATCTCATTACAAACACTAAACAGCCCGCTCCAATGTTGAAATGATGCGAAAGTTGGCGGAACCTCCTCTTAGTTTCACTTCACTGATCGTGAATGGAAGCTAGCATGCTAGTACGGTTGTGTGTGCGACCCGGGCTGGATGAATATACTACCGCTTTCATGTAAGGAGAGTTTTACAATGCCTGATGATGACGTGCAGGTTCTGAATGAAAAAAGATAAGAAACATGTTCATTTTTGCACCTAGCTTGTTAGTTGTGAAGAGACTTTCTCATACATAGAACATCCTTCCGGCCTTCAAAAGGAGAGGTGTTTGCTATATGTCTGACTGTAAACAAAACAAGTATATCATAAAAATATCTTACATATGCAGTTGGAATTGCATGAGAATTGCATCTTCCTCAATCACAAGCACCGACTTAACAGTTTGTTGAAGATTTTGTAGATGTGTGCATCCCACTGGAAAAGTTACATGCCATGCCAAGCTACATCCATCTCTCAATTACTGGGCTAAATTGTCCATTGACGCATTGCATCAGTAAATGTAACTTGTTGTTTTTTTGTACTCAATTAACTGACCTTTTATGCACTAACCCAAAAATCACACACACTAGACTGGTAAAAATAAGTGTAAAGTGTAAAAAAACTGAATTCCAAAACATTTAAATGGAAGAAACTGAATTTTGGAAGAAATAAAACAGATTTCATAGGGCCCAATATTATATATTGTTATATTTATAGTTATTTATCACAATATTGTTTCAGTAGAAAGTATGCTTGCATTTTGTCCGTGTTCTTCTTTGTTAAAAAATATACCTCAATCACAGTAAGTTGATTTGCTTTTTGCCAAATATTGTAATGATATTTTGTAGTGTGATTCCCACCATGTCAGTCCCGTAGTTTTAGCAAGGCTTCTAGCACAGCCAGCTCATTCAGAATGGCAGAAGTTAGAGACACCATACCTGTCTTTCTTGTCTAGCACAAGCGAGGGAGGAACAAAGAGTCAATCATTGTGAAATGTGACAACCCGAGGCTTTATATGCCTTAAGAAAGTTAAACTCAGCCTTACTCCCTCGCTCTTTAGTTACCTCAGTTGAGCCTTCTGCTGAAACAAGTTGGATCAGATTGGAACTCTTTCACTGCCATGCTTTAAAAAAACAGTGGGAGGTAAATAAGTAACATTATGATTGCTGATTGGCCGTATTTGTAGATGTGTATTATTGCTGGGTGCTGAATTAAAGGAATGCGCTTTTGACTCCATTTTCTCCACATTTTTCTAAAGATTAGTGGGGGCTGACTTTTGCATCCTCCGTCCCAGTGTCCCCTTTTCACCCCCTATTCCTGTACTACTATGAATGGAAGCTTTGGTTTGGCCAGCCGGCTGCAGATTGTACCAGAGTGAGGGAGGGAAGGGATTTTGCTTTCATTCAAATATCTCTCTGCTGTTTTCCCCTGCTCTCTTTCACATTTTCTCCCAGTTTGTCTACAAAAAAGACTTTCAGTTTCTACTTCCAACTAGACTCTTTTCCTCCTTGATGTGATTTCTATTAATGAAAGTAAGCATCGTTATTGTTATTTATAATATTGCCAAAAGCCAAATTGAGCGTTGGTGACTAACAACAACTTTACGTCACACATCCTGGGATTATCTGTTTTTTGCACATATAAACTAATGTTTTCTATGATCTACTTTTAAACAAAAAACTTAGCAAAGATACATGACAAGACCACTGTCCTGTTTTTGAGGGCAAACAAGAAAATACACACTAATGAATAAGGTTCAATTAATCAGTTTCAGAAAACCAAAAATATTAACACAAAACACATTTGTATCGTTTTACAACTATACTGTAGTTTGAAAAAATTATAAATGCATATCCTGTACATCAGTGTCGTGCGGTCAGGGTCGGCAAGTAGGGCTGCCCTCTGGTGGTCTTTCCTTTCCATTGCATGTAAATACTCAATAGTAAAACAAACTTATGATTACATTAAATTGTTCCATTTTAGTTCAATGGTACGTGCTTTGCATTGATTTTCTTTTTCAATCAAATAATTTCAAGTATGGGGCCGCACGGTGGTTGACTGGGTAGCACGTTGGCCTCACAGTCAGGAGGTTCCGGGTTCGAATCTCCATTGGGCGCCTCTGTGTGAAGTTTGCATGTTCGCCCCGTGCATGCGTGGGTTTTCTCTGGGTACTCGGGTTTCCTCCCACATTCCAAAAACATGCATGTTAGGGTAATTGGCGACTCTGAATTGTCCATTAGAGTGTGAATGTGAGTGTGAATGCTTGTTTGTCTGCCCTGCGATTGACCGGCGACCAGGTACAGGGTGTACCTCGCCTCCCGCCCAAAGTCAGCTGGGATAGGCTCCAGCATACCCGCGACCCCAATGAGGATAAGCGTATAGAAAATGAATGAATGAATGAATTTCAAGTATTTCATTAGTAAACTAGCAGAATTTTCTTGTTTCCTGTTCAAATGCATAGGAAGCACAGCTACGAGAGTCACGTTGAGTCATCGCTCTCATTGTGCTTCAAGCGACCACACACACATCCACTCATGCAGGCTGTGATTGGTTCGTGGCTTCACACAAAAGACATTGGTGTTTCCTCATTGCATCGCCAACAATATATGTTTTATCACACAAGTACTGCACATACTAACGTTTAACAGACTGTCTAATAATATTTCATGAAAGTGTGCAATATTTAGTCTTTCTTATCAACCAGAAACACCATTAAAAGTGCACAGTGGAGTCTGGAATGTACCATGCCGCACCATCTTGTAGCAGTGTTGAGTTTAGCGTTAATGTGTAGAAGAATATGCTTGTATATACAATTTTTTTTTTTTTTAATCAGCATTTAGCATTATCTTATTTCTGTTGTGGAAAGGTACTCTGTAACAGAAACAAACTGTATAGTATTTCCATTTAATTCCTAGAAAAATGGATGATTACATCCCAAAACTAAAGGACAGGAGCATGGACTTCATTTACAAGTAAAGGTAAGGCCAAATGCAATTTATTAAATAAAAAAAAAGAGATAAAAGATTAGCAAAAAAAAATGAATTTCACTTTGTATTAAATATTCTTTCGTGTGTCTTGCTATCAAATTGTTGAACAGTGTGCAATTGATTAAAACACCTAAAAGATTTAAAAACACCTAATTGTTTCAATTAGGATCAAAATTGAAGTATAGTCTTATCTTCTATTTTGGGTTCATGTTTGTATGTCTGAATCCTTTTTTAGTCAGTGCCTCACCAATCATGCACCTCACTGCACATCACTGATATACATACATATGAATGATGACTGAATAGGATAAATAAACATTTAAGGTTACTTTACCTTCCAGTGTATTAATAACACAAGAAGATGTGTGCCATATGGTACGCTTATTGGAAAGTGCATGCACTGAGGCAAAAGTTTGGTGTCAAGTTTTGAACTTTACAGTAAATGCGTTTGATGTCATTCAAGGCTGGATTCGACCCACCGGACACAATTTAAAATCCCTCTCTTAAACACTGGATTAAGTCCTGGTCATAACTCAGGCCTCATATTCCCCAAATGTGAACCCAAACAAACTGTGGCCTGTTAAACTAAAGCAAGTGCTAGCTGCTAATATCGCCATGCCAGGCACCATAAACATCTCTCCCTGTATTGTGGAGTTCACACTTGGGTGGTCAGTTGTCATGGTCTTTTATGTCTATTATGATTAGCTGCTCCTTTTTTGTTTTCACGCTATGCAAAACATGCTTTCAGAAATGTGTGTCACTCTCCTTTTTATGAGGCAAATTTTACTGTTCTAATACTGTAAAAGTGCACACTCTTCCCGAGCACGTAAGCCATATCAGGGTCAATATTGTACACAAACGTTTGTTCTGCTCCTCTTTCAAAACTGTTTTTCTAGATAAATACTGCTTTTTAGATGGATGGATAAATTACATTTGTTGCATTTATACAAGGAACTGTGTAGCCTTATACACATAATGACTCATTTTTGAAAACCATCACATATTTGTTGGTCTTACAATTACAGGAAATTATAAAGCTTTAAATTATCGATCATTACACACCACTACGTAAAACCCAAGTCTTCATGTGCCATTATATTTTCTTTCTTTTTGAAAATTAAGTATAGTTTTTTTCTATTCTGTGTTTCCAACTTCTCGTTGAAATGAATGAAATGAATGGAACGTGTGTCAGTTTTCAATGCATGAAAAACGAGATGCTGGTCAAAAGGCAAAAATAGCTTATGGTAGTAGCTCTAAAGTTGAACACTGTTTGGGGAGACTGGTCGACCGCTGTGTTGATCCTACTTAGAATTAGTTTATTTAATGGAGATGTAGTGGTACCTCCAGTAATTCTTCTGGCCGGAAGGTCTGAGCATTAGATCTGACTAAAACTGAAATATAAAAAAAATCAACGCATTTTTTCCCATAAGAAATAATCTAAACCCTAGTAATCAATAAAAGCTATTAATTAATCAATCAATTTAACTTTATTTGTATAGCCCTTTGGCTGAACCAAAGTGCTGTGCAACAGTGCAAGAAAAACAGCAAAATAACACAAGAAGAATATAATGCGACAATAAATGCAAATACATGTGTCACAATGCTCTTATGTGCCAAATGCAGCTCGGAACAAATGAGTCTTAAATTTGATTAATTTGTTTCAAACACCCAAATTATGGACAAAATATATTTTATAGAGAATAATTATAGTTTTATAAGCACAAAACAATGCAAAATACAATTGAACCTACGATGGAAAGGCAGAATTGGAGGAAAACCGAGACAATATTTGGGCAAAATATTATGCAAAAACTGGGATGTTAAAGTTTGACTGTAATTAAATGAATCAACTTCAAGGTAAAACTGTCACTACCGTAAAACCCCTGCCGTGCAAGTTTTAACAACCGCTTTTGTCGACATGTTTACTACTTTACTGCTGTACTGCACGGATATTGGATAAATCCTCCAGACATACTGGAGGAGCAAAGAACAAAACATTTCTTGGAATGAAAAGCGATGGAATTTTGAGGAAGAAAAACTGATTGATGTGTGTTTATTTCTCAGCTGTCTCATCCGTTTAGTTTATCCCTTGAGTCCCCCGCCCCTCAATTTTGTGTGTGTTGACCTAGTCAAGAGGAGAAACATCTTGTCTCCACTTGAACCTCAGGCTCTTTAAGGAGACAAACACACTAGATGCCAAACCTCCAGCTTCCTGAACGGGGTTCCACAAATGCGTGAACCCCCTCCAAACATTTGTGTCGTAACCCTACTCTGTATTTTCCCCACACTACCTTGTTCTCTGCACTTGTATTGTCTCATTCATCTTCCCTACCCCCACATGTCTACACACTACAGCTCTTACCGCCCCCTCACATGGCTACACACCAATTTCACTGCTCTGTGTTTTAATGGGATTTTCCCTCACGGTCTCACCATCATTGAGGGAATTCATTATTCATTAAAAATACAGTGGCACCTCAAAATTTTACCCCCACCCAATTTAGCAATTGCCCACAATTTTCAGGGAAAATATGGCTCATACGTCACACAACATGGCATCATATCAGACCTCAACATACATCACAGTGAACAGCAAAGAATTAACTATGCAAGTTTTCTTGTGTTAGGAGAAGAATGTGCATATTGAAGAAGAATAGACAGCAGAACTAATGTGAGATAAGGGCTCACATGAGTCAACACAGTAAATATGTCCCTGTAGAGCATTACCAAGTATTACAGTACCATTCCTGATGGAGATGATGCAAGATGTTTGACAACATCAAGCGGGGTACACTCTGGACCGGTCAAGTGTCAAGTACCAGTCAAAGATGTACCTTGCCACTTGCCCAAAGTCAACTAAGACAGGCTCAAGCATACCCCTGTAACCCTAATGAGAATAAGCGGCATAGAAGATGGATGGGCGGGTATTT
Organism: Oostethus manadensis; assembly: GCA_024372805.1. NCBI lineage: Eukaryota > Metazoa > Chordata > Actinopteri > Syngnathiformes > Syngnathidae > Oostethus > Oostethus manadensis. The sequence goes on along the minus strand of QODF01000028.1, from coordinate 2,287,602 downwards.
TCATAGTTGGAGCATAGATAATATGTTTACAATCATCTAAACATTATTAGAGCCCTCTAGACGTGAACACCCCTATAGTCACCTTTACATTGACTACGTTTTTATGTCTACTGTTATTACCCAGTATAGTAGACGTAATAAAAATAAATTAAACATTTAAGACATCAATAAGACTTGTGCTTGTGTGAGGTGCTAGAGATGTGTTCCCTCGGGGAGAAGAGTGGCAGGTGGACAGGAAGTGAAGTCGGGGTTACAGAGTTGAGTTTAATTGGAGCCTGTGTTTTTATTAGTTTTTTTTTTACTATGAAATGATGTGCTGGCTGTGTGATATTTCAAACCTGCAATAAGGCCTAGTGACCAGTATAGAATACTACCTACTGTATCATTCACAGTGGCTTTGAATGTGTCTTCTGAATACCTTATACTTTATTTGTTTTTTAGTTCATGAAGGCATTTTTAGGCTTGAAAATGCTTGATTTAGGCAAAAAAATGTGTAAAATTTGCTTCAATAGGCATGTCCAATATTGGCTTTTTTGGCAATATCCAATATGTCGATATTATCCAACTCTCAATTTTCTGATTCTGAAACCGCATGATTGATCAAATTAATATATTTAACCCCACACCCCCAAAAAAACGTGGTTACGGCGCGAAATTCTAACTGCAATGTGGCGAGGGGAACCACTACGTTTAAACTGCTACTTTTAACAGGCAGACGTTATCCTGCAATTATGTTCAAAGTCTTCCTTTCACTGGGTATTTTCATCTACTTTGTGACTAAATTTTTTACACTGTGTTGTTGTCAAGCCAAGATATTTTTGGAATTTTGGAAGTCATCAAGTATTCAAAATGTCCATGTAGTATGCCAGATTTGTTTGTGCACAGAAGGCCAAAACTGGGTGCTGTTGGGTGACACAGTCAAACACAGTGCAAGTTTTTGGTTTGGTTTGGTTTGGTTTAATTTGTTTCGAACGTGCATACATTGTACAAATAAATATTTATGTACATTCTTCAGTTCTACATGTTCGAAAATGAGTAGGAAGAAGCAGAGTGTATTCAATCCAACCCCCTTTTAAACATGATTTGCTAATACATACTCATACATACTGTGTATATACAGTACATGCATACACACATACATTTATATATACACACATACATACACATACTGTATATATATTAGATACATACACATACATACACAGTGTAAGTGGCATGTATGGCAAACAGGCTGGAGGCAGACAATGCCAAGAACTATGAAATGACTGAGGTGGATTTTGTTTACTGTTGTCCTAAGAGTGCTGCTTGTGGAGGCTTTGATCCACCTGCATTGGAAGGTGTGCTGACAGGCAAGGTGTGGCACATCAACCACACCCTGGTGCCTGGAATCAACCTTTCATTGAAAAGTATACTTTTTGAAGCTAATCCAGTTCATTTGGGAATGGCAGAGGCTCAGCTAGCCCGTGTGGGAACAGCGCCACTTTGAATAAGTTTAGCAGTCCGTTTAAACAGTTATATTATTATCTTTCTAATACTGACATTTTATTGACTTTCTCTAAGGTCTACTTAAAGTTGTAGTTCTGGAGTGTTTTTAAAACTAGAACTGAACTGAACTGAACTGAACTGTCAAATGGTATAATTGACCTAATTACTTCTGTGCAGACAATGAATAAACAACTATTTAGACTAACAACTGCTCTTCACCAGACGAACAACACACCTAAACCAGTATTTTTAATAAGATATATCAGATAGGTTTGGGCGATGTGGACCTTAACATGTATATGACAGTATAATCACATTCATTGTAGTCTTGTATAAAGAGCTACAAACATTCATTCATTTTCTATGCCGCTTATCCTCATTAGGGTCGCGGGTATGCTGGAGCCTATCCCAGCTGGCTTTGGCCGAGTGGCGGGGTACACCCTGTACTGGTAGCCAGTCAATCGCAGGGCACATATAGACTAACAAATATTCACCCTCACAATCGTATTGATGGACAATTTTGAGTCGCCAATTAACCTAACATGCATGTTTTTGTAATGTGGGAAGAAACAAGAGTACCCCGGAGAAAACCCACACAAGCACGGGGAGAACATGCAAACTCCACACTGAGATGCCCAACGGAGATTCGAACCCTGAACCTCCTGACTGTGAGGCCACTATGCTACCCACTAGATCACCGTGCGGCCAGCTGCAAAAAAAGCTACAAAACATAACCCATATAATTAAATACACTTGTCTCAATTTGTAAAGCATATTTAATGATTTACCCAAAACAAATAGCAAGTGCATTTAGTGTCTTCCAAACTAGATCAGTGCAAAGTAATAATTCAAGTATAGCAGTTTAGTAGCTGCACAAAACTGCAAATTGTAAAACAGTAATACAATAATACAGCTAAAAACAGTATTGTCCTTTTGACTGAGTATAAAGGCATCATGTCTTTGGCTAAATAATATGTCTGCATCAGTCAGTTCATATCATTACTTTTCTTGCCTTTAGGCAAGAGAGAAAGCGTTTTGTATTTTTAAATGGGAAAGTGTAGATGTGCTAGCTGACTCCGTTTCATGCTTCATGACACACTCTTTGTACTCAACTCTGTTTGCACTGGAGATGGTAGAACAAATTTGTTGTGTTCCTTTCTACCTTTTGGCTGTCACCGTTGCTATGCAAACTTTGCTCCATATCTGCGCTTATCTGCATAGATAGATATAAAGTATTTATCTGTCATGCCTGTGAATACTGTCATTCATTCAGGTCATTGTATTCTCAGGTCATAGATATTTATTAGAAGTGCATTTCCTGCCGAGGAGTCTCCCACGGATACTATTGTTTCTGGAGTTTCTGTTCTTATTATATAAGTGTAACTGTGGGTCAATAAACTTTTCAAGGTACTCTGATATGGTGGAAAGTAAGTAAAAAAAAAAAACATACATACCTTACAAACATAAACACTTCTTGGAAGTAGAAAGGTAGAAAGTTGACCAGGGAGAAGACCGCTAACAAACACAAATGGAACATTCCACAGTTTTCCACATTATAGTTCAGTCTAATGGTCTCTTAATTTACAGTATGTATTTCTATGATTTGATTCTACATTGATAAAGAAGAAAAGATAATTAGAATGATAACTGTTCTTTTATGCTGGGTGATCACGTTAAGGCTCGTGTGAATCTTCCTTCCAAATGTCAGTGGCTTTAACGTGATTTGGTATCAGCAGAACCTAAGTCACATGAAAACAGTCATGGCAACAATCCCAGTGTCGCGTGTGTGTGTTTAAACTTATATTAAGCTGACCTCTGTCAGGATGGGTTTCATGATGGGGCGGGTCTGCCAACCCGAGGGTTGCGTGTTCGATCCTCCGTTCTCCGGTGATTGTGTCTAAGTATCCTTGGGCAAGATACTGGGCTCCTAGTTGCTGCTGATGCTGTGTCATCAGCAGATAAATGCGGAAATGGTGTGAAAGCACTTTAGAGGGCCTTAATGGTGGAAAAGCACTAAACAAGTGAGAGACCATTCACTATCTGCTTTTTTCAAACCTGCACTGTTACCATCTATTAGTTGAGCTTCCACATCCAAAGAATGACCTAGATTTTGGATAGCACACATCCTTGAATGTTGTCATGTGCAACTTTGGTTAAATTGCCCATTTTCCTGTAGACATGCTGCTTACTTCAATCTTTTTCAAGTTCTGCTGTGTTGTTATGTTCAGGCAGCAAATATGCAGGTCTCTTTTCTTTCGGGGGGAAAACATCAATGTGGGATATTGCTGAATTATTTTCTGAACCTTTTTATTAAACGCAACTGTTTACCTTTGGGTTTTTGTCCATTTTAAAGGATGGATGTACTGGAAACACTGTAATATGCATTCCCAGCCAAAAGAGGGTGAGCAAAAAATGTCGTAGTTCAGTTAGACGTGGTATTTCAACCTTTTTCTTCATCATGCGCATCACATTTTTACATAACAAGACCAAGGACACAAGACACAACTGTAGTAATATTAAACGGTTATAGTGCGTTTCATGTTCAGTTTGAAATTTCACTAGAAAGCTGATTATCTAACTTTTTGTGAGTAATGCACAGCCGTCCTTCACCTCATCATGGTTTGAACATCACCCCCTCACTCTATTGTGTTTTCAAAAAATAATTACAAAAATGATAAGTCTTGTGGTTGAAAACAGCCTTTTATTAGTATAAAATATGCATATTTAAACAAATTGTTTTTATTCTTGGCTTAAATTAAATATTTTCAAGGATAAAATGGCTAAATGAGCTAACTAAATTAACTAAAATACAAATACAAGGCATAAGAAGCGTTCAAATTCTGAATTCGGCATTAGTGTCGCACATTTAGTGTGAGGTATGTTCTACTGTAAGCACAAACACAGAAACAAAGCTGAGTGATAGACTAGTACATCCTCCGACTAAGTCTCACACAAATGTGTTTCCCCGTTCCAGAAGCTGTTCCAGAATGTCATTTTCATTCAAATTGCCAGTTTGAAGTTATAAACAGGTGTTGCCAAAAGGCCCCTAATATCTATACTATTTCTACTACGACTAGAACCACTACTCCTGCTATTGCTGCTGCTACTACTACTACTACTACTACTAAACAAAAGCAATGAATGAGTGTTACCTTTTGCACTGACCTATGGAATCTTGTGGAAATCCTCAGGTGTAGCTTACAACCTTGTTGTCATACATTATCTCCGTGCCCTTTGAACTCATGACTACATGGTAACCTTGGATTGTTTGCCTTGAAGTTTAAGGTGTTGTCTGTCGACACTAACCACAGCTCACCTGTTGACAGTCCTTGACCCTTGGAGAGATTCTTTGCAGCTAGTTGTTTGCGTACAGTGTTTTAGCCATCTAGACACAACTGTAGGTAACGGTTGTAGTGCATTCCATGTAACGGGACAGGTGTTATTTGGGTATTTTTTTGCTAATGAGGATAAGCGGTATAGAAAATGAATGATTTGTTAGGGCTGAAAAAAAAGCAGACTGAGGAACCGTGTAGTGTCAGAAATGTCCGTATGTAAACTTGTTGGGCTTGTGAGAATGTGTTTAAATTAGTTAGGTCTTCATCTTCCCATTCAATTCCCATGACCACATTTGTATAGAATCACAGGAGTGCCAAAATTAAAAGAAAAAATAAATAAATAATGCAAAAATAAACAAATTTAGTCATATTATTTTTCTATTTTGTCTTTGCGTCATCTGTTTTGTCTTTTGTTTTTTCCATTTCCTTTTTCTCATTGCATTTACCGGATGGCTCAAGCTAGCGACAAATAGCAAATGCAATAAAAGGACTCCAGATTTGGCTGTGGCAAGCCCGGGGAAGTAGCCGGAGTGACTAGTCCATACTAGATCACACAAGTCCTGCTTACAGTGACTATGTAGTACCTATGTTTAAATGTAGCTTTTACCCGGAAGTGGGTCACGGACAGGAAGTAGCATCAAAATCACGCCCCCATGCACACACTTTATGCAACTTTATGTTGCACGTTCAAGTTTACATGATGAAGTCCATATCGAAGCTGCTCAGAGAAGCGGCTAAGAGCCTGGAGGAGACTAGTCGCCCTGGCAGATGGACCTGCCCACAGCCTTTTATGTGGGCTTCTATTACCTTTGCTTTTTGTCACCAGCTTGAGCCACCCGGTAAAAAATATGACTGCATTTGTATACACTGCCTGACCAAAAAAAAGGTCATACACCGTAATATTTCATTGGACCGCCTTTAGCTTTGATTACAGCACGCATTCACCTGTGGCATAGTTCGGATAAGGTTCTGCAATGTCACAAGATTTATTTGTCCAGTGTTGCATTCATTTTTCACCAAGATCTTACATTGGTGATCTCTAGCACATCCCAAAGATTCCCAATGGGGTTAAGGTCTGGACTCCATGTGTGAAAATGATGTCTCACGCTCCCTGAACCACTCTTTTACAAATTGAGCCCGATGACTCCTGGCATTGTCATCTTGGAATATACCCATACCATCAAGGAAGAAAAAAAATCAATTGATGGAATAACCCGGTCATTCAGTATGTTCAGGTAGTCAGCTGACCTGATTGTTGCTGAACCTAGACCTGACCAACTGCAGCAACCTCATACCTATTTGCTTAGTTAAATCCAGGTGGCCACTTTTTTTGGACAGGCAGTGTATTTTTGTATTATTGATTTTTTTTATGTTTCCGCATGTATTCTCGTTTAGTAGTGGCACTCGTGTGATACCATGCATCTGAGCCTCATGTTTCCCGCTTGTTGGGGACAGTAAGGCCCCTCTCCGTTGCTTCTAGAATACATAAGCAGCGTTGTATGTGTTGTACCTGTGTTGTACCTGTGCTCCTGGTTATAAAGCTAACTTTATCCTGGTGATAAAGCTAACCTTATCACCAGGAGCACAGATGCTCCTAAAAAAAAAAAAATCCGAGCAAAGAAAGCAATTAGGAGTGTTGTGAAATTTCTAAATGTTTGTAAATGTTAGTGTAATACATACTGTGGCTTGGCATACAACATGCCATACACACACATACTAAGGTACACGTACAGTAATATAACATGACTGACATCACATGCATTTACATTACTAATGGCCACTTATCACACTGCACAGGAAGAACGGAATTGATATCAACCCAACTACAGTATGTCAGGCAATATTTTCCAATAATAATAAAACATTGCATTAATAAATATAAAACATTTCTGAACCAAAGCAATGCAATGTCATTCTGGCAAGCGATGTTTATTTTGATCTTAAACTGCCTCCTCATCTCCACTTTGGATATCATCACCTGCCTATACAGGGCTGCGGTCACCATCAAAGCTGGTTTGTTTAGCCACATCATGTAACGAGTTACATGACTCAAGACAGTTGTCTCCATAGATGATGTGCTACTTTAACTGGTTGCGGTTTGTTAGTTTTACCCATAGACATACGACGGATCGAGTGGGTTTCGCCACTCCTGCGATACATCAGCGTCACCGCCATACTGGATGTGGCAAGGCTGAGCCGTAAACTGATGAACCAATGCTTCTTTCTACAAAGAAATTTCAATTAATGACTCTTGTTTTATACATTTGCACCTGCACCATAAAGTTAGGCCTGATCGAGCCCAAAGTTTAGGGAAAAAGTAGGATCTTTTTAGGATCTTTTTAATCTCTTGATTGGCTTTGTTGGGTTCCTCTACACTGGAAGAGGTTGGGCGAGACAAGCTATCAGAACCTTCCGATCTTGAACTACTTCTTGAGCGATCGTCAGAATACTTTTGTCAAGATTTTCTTAACCGTTGGGAAAGCTCAAGATATCACATTGTCCAGGAACCCGGTGTTCTTGATCTACTTCCTGAGAGGTTGTCTGAATGGTTTTGTCATGTTTATCTGGACCAATGAGAATGGAGACCATGCGAGCTCTTGCAGTATTTTATTTGCAGCATACATACATAAATGTTTCCAAAGGTGCTATTGACATGTAATGTTCACCAGATGTTGGGAACAAACCAAGTAATCCATACAGTATATACAAAGAAAGCCTTTGTTTTCAATGACAGCTTTAAGACATCTCCTATATGGAGAAACTAGTCACATGCATTGCTTTGGTGTGATTTTGGCTCATTCCGCCGCATAAGCAGTCTGTGGGGTTCTTTCATGGACCATAGATTGTTTGATTAGATTCAAGTCAGCTGATTGGCTGAGTCATTCTAGCAGCTTTTTTTGTTTTGTTTTGTCCAGAATCATAACAGCTGAATGGGAGTCAAGCTGCCTTTAAGTGCTGAGCAAAATTGCTTTGCCAAGGGAGACTTCATAATCCAAATGAGTTTCCCTTGACATTTGACTGCATTTATTATGAATTTTGTTGAACCACATTTCGATGCCGCATCTGACCTCAAAAGGAATGGGTGGGGGTGGGGGGATATAAGAAAGGGTGCAGAAGAACCTCACAAATACAAGAACAGAAAGAAAAAAAAACCCATAAAATAATATATATATTATATATATATATGTGTAAATATATATGCAAACATACATATATACATATACATACACACACACATATATATACACATACAGTGTGCATATATATGTATACACATACATACATATGTACTAATAATAATAAATATACAAGAAAAACAACGAGAAAAACAGAACCTCTTGAACAATGACCATCCAGATGACACGTGCAACTAATCTACATTAAATCTACATTACTCTGCAGTGACAGTATAACTGCATCAGAGTGAAACAGAGAATGAGGAGATGTTCGTGGTGAACACAGCCATCGATCCCAAACCACACTCCCTCCAAAAGCAAGGGTCCGACTAGGCAGACGCCGGAGCCCGGCCCCCCAGCAGGCTCTCTGCAACGGGGACGGCCCGACCCCGCCCCCCCAAGAGGCAACCGTGAGTACACTCCGAAGAGGTGCAAGGGAGACCCGGCCGGACGCCACTCGGCAGCCGAGCAAGGGCCACAGGGGGGCACAGACGGCAACCGCCGGAACACCTGCCGGGGGCCGGCCAGCTGCGGGCAAGCAGGGCATCCGCCCCTGAGCCCCCGGGCCCAGAAGCCACCCACCCCCCAAAGCAGGGGCCACATTCAACACCCCAGGAGCCCGAGGCCGCCCAAGACACCAGGGCCATCGCCTACCCCGACGCCAGAGACAGGCGCCCATAGAGGGCCCATGGGTTTGCCCCCCTCCCCCCCAACAGAACCCCGTCCACCCCACCCCCAGTGCTTACACACCCCAGCCCCAGTACCCACACCAAACCCTGTTCCCCCACTCACAAAGGCCAACATGCATACACCCACGCACCTACATTTTCACATATGCACCTGGAGGTACCACCCCCCACCCCCAATGCATCGAGCAGCACCACCGCGAGTTCCCTCGAGACACGGGGCCATACCACCGTACCCGGCTGCCAGGAATCCCACAGCCTCACACACACACACACGACAGCACTCATCCTAGCATTGCAGCCGACTGAGACCCGAGCCGAACCGAACATTCTAGCAAGCTTTGAAAGTAACTGAGAGTTTTCTTGGCAGCATGTTTTGGATCATTATCATGCTGAAATGTCCACCCTTGTAGATGGCAGCAGATCTTTGTCAAGAATGTCTTTGTACATTTGCCCATTCATCCTTCTTTCCATAATGTAAAGTTCACCAGTACCATTTGCTTAAAAACCAGCCCCACACCATCATGTTCCCATCTCCGAACTTCACTGTTGCTATGGTTGTTTTACGGTGCCTTTCAGTGCCATTTTTCCTCCAAACCAGTGTGCATTATGGCATCCAAACAGTTCAATTTTAATCAGGCTTATCAGACCAGGCTATATTCTTCCAGTATTTAACTGGCTTTTCCAAATGTTGTTCAGCAAACCTTTGACATGTTTTTTTTGCAATAGGGTCTTGCATGGTAAGTGTGCATACAGGCCATGGTGGAAGATCACATTACTGTTTTCCTTGTGACAACAGTACGTGCTAATTCCATGTTTTTTTTAAAGCTCTCCACAGGTGGTTTTGGATATTGGACAACTCTTCTAACTATTGTTTGCACCCCTTGCACCTAATCGAAATTTCTGGTGGTATGATTCGCTATTGTGCCCTGCGATTGACTGGCGACCAGTCCAGTGTACCATGCCTCTCGCCCAAAGCCAGCTGGGATAGGCTCCAGCATACCTGCGACCCTAATGAGGATAAGCCGCACAGAAAATGAATGATTGAATGAATGAATGATTCGCTATCCACTTACCTATTATGGCGGGAACATTCAGAAGCTTAGATATGCACCTGTAACCAATGCAATTGTTATGTTTTGCAACAATTAGTTTGCAATGGTCTTGAGACAGCTCTTTTCTTACCCATCATGAGATGTGTCTTGACTTACACCTTGGCAATGAGACCTTTTTGCAGGCCATCAATTACGACTGAACTAGCTGATATTGCTTTGCACTGACAAAGGGCTGGATTCTGTTTGATTATAAATTTTTGATGTTGTCTTGGCTTTCCGTGCCTTTTTGGGCTTTCCATTCCTTTTCTTCTCATGTTTAATACTCTTTCCCTGTGTCTTTCCCATTATTACACATAATTTGATTTCTTATCTTATTTGTTCTAGTTTATTTGTATGTATGGATTACTTGGGTTGTTCCGAACATCTGGTGAAAATTTCATGCCAGTAGCACCTTTGGAAAAATGGCTATGGTTAAATACTTATTTCAGCCGCTTTCGCTGCCCAAGTAATTAAACTATTTGGTCTGTCTTCATTGTTGACTATAGTCATTTTGGTGCTTTATCATACTAGATGAAAGTGCCTGATTTGTTTATAAAAACTGTCTTGGTTTCTTTGTTGGTTTCTTTTTGTAATATAATCTGTTCACTGGTAAGAATGCCGGTTCCCCCTCTCTTCTTTCCCCTGCTTTACTTTCTTAGGCAGAAGAAGTAATGATAGTCTCTTCCGCAGTCCTTGCTGTTGTTTGGTAGGCTTATTAAATTGCTATTTATTGTGGCATTTTTAAGACATAATTTTCAGGTTTCTAATTTTGTTACAGCAAGCCTTTTGTCAGTCCAAGACCTTTGAATCTTCTGCAGAAGAAGATTTATCATTTTGTCGATCATTTCCGCACCTGATTCATGTGCTTAGAGTCCCTCCTTGAGCTGGATGCTTTGGTAAATGCATGCTTTCAAGTGAGGTCAGGTCCACTTAAATAATGTATATTGCATAGAATGCCTTTCCAGACAGGATGTTCTCAGAGAGAAATGGAAGCAACATATTAAAAAGGTTTCAGCAATGGTCACATTTTCCCATTAAACATGAAATAATAGTTTAAAAAGTGCAGAAAACATGCATTTTTATAGTGGAGTTCAGCACACAAAGCAAAGCCATCAAACAATTCACTTTTTTTGACGTATAGTAACTAGCCACTACAAGGGAATGACTAACTTTTGTCATAGATATAGTCATCTTACCTTAACACATTATGCCTTACACATCTGTTGGTGTTGGTAGGTCACCATGGTTGGTTTGTCGCATTCAGTTTTTCCCAGTGTCTAAACCTCTGCCAGTAAGCCTTAGGTACTAACTTGTATGCCTTTAGCACAACCGATTTCACCGCCTCTGGACGTATGGCAGTGAATAAGCCCTCCTGGCTAGAACCCACTGCAGAAACAGAACTTTGTCCTCATCCTGCAATATTTTCTGCCACCCACTCAAAAAACAAAAAAATGCATCCAGGTCTCGTTAAATAAATTTAGGCGCCACGTGCAAGTTAGCAGCTGCATCAATATTTGATATTTCAGAAGAATCCGACCTTGTGAGGAATTTACCATCACAGATCAACTGCAGCCGAGGGTACTCTGTCCAATTTAATTCTTTCTGTCTAATTCGTCCTAATTCTCCTAAACACCCCTTGTTCAAACAAAGACTATAAAAGATCACCCAATCACCAACAGTACCCTCAAGAGGACCCTAGGGGCCATGACAACAATTTATGATGTATGTAATGGGTATGTCACATAGGTGTCATAAACAAGCCAATTTTGCATCTGTACCACAGGCATTTTAGCATCATGATTGGCCTAACAATTGCCATACTCTTTGAATACAAGTGGAGTAGATGATTGTTTTTAACAATATGTTAAGTAAGCAAAATTTGACCGAACACCAGTGCACACACAACCTTTTTTTTCCAGCAGTTTTTCCTCCCAGAATTTACTACAAGAGGTTTTGACTGCACAATAATGTAGACATGATGTTAGTTTTACCCTACTGATGATGTGTTGTTGCAATAGTAATCCTGCTCTGATGTTGTTCCATAAAAAATGTCACTTTTCAACCATACCTGTTTTTTAGTCTGATGCAGTACAGCTGCTCTTTCCCTTGAGCTTGCTGTCTTTGGTGTAATGTAACACCTGCCATGTGAGCATCCAGCTGATGCTAAATTATCCCAAATGTCTGACAGTTCCAGGAGCTGTTGGGGAATTACTGGGATTTCCTCTTTTTGTCATGGGAAGAAGGAAAGTGGTCTTTTTTTGCTTTACTAATGACTTCCAGGCATCACTTTGGTTTACTTTTTGCAGACAAAGTCAGATAAAGTAGTGGCAGTCATGTAAACTTTTCTCCTCAGTCGGTGAATCTTTGGCCTTGTATAGTTTGTGACATTTGACTCCTTGTCCACTATTCCGCCGTGTTATGGCCCTGATAGCCGCTTTCTATCTGTGTTTTATGACCAAGATTAATGATTAGCTGCTAACAACATGCACAAAGACCATGACATGGTCATCTCCCATCATAAAACTAGGAATTATTGTCGACAGTTTTAGAAATTCAGCATTTGTGTTTCCTTTCAAGTCATTTGTTTTCTGCCATAGTACACAAAATATTTTACAGTAGTTGTTTCTTTTCTGCTTGCCTTCTTCCATCAAACAAAGAAAAAAAAAGTCCTAGATGAAATAACGTAAACAGAAACAATCTGTTCCCGGGTCAAGCTGTTGCCATCATCAAACGTTTGTTAATGAACTGGTATGGCTAACACTTTAACATTATTAAGTTTAATGCAAGTGTGAAAATAAAATGTTTTTAAAATGTAAATACAGTCAAATACTGTTATTTTTGTATCATCAGGTTTTTGTCGAAACCCCCCCGTGGGATTTTGCCTGCCTACACTGTCTACAGCGCACACTTCTCTTACAGTATTGCACCTATCAAAGACGTCCCATTACCCTGTTCTGTATAGGATCGAAATTGAGTGCCCAAACAAAGCACCCTGTGCTTCTCTGGTGCACCCCACATGCAAAACTTTGCATGTGGCAGCAATTTGATAAAGAAAGTGAGAAACACTATTGAATTGGATGTTCGGAAGAGCAAACGAAAACGGAGAAAATACTCGTAATGTGAAAGTAATCCACCTGATTTTTTAAATGCTATTGTCATACAATCAGATAAAGAAGTAAACATGTTTATAGTAAAATTTCAAACACAACCTAAATACTTTACATTCAAAATGTGTGTAGAATTTGGATTTGTACATTGGAGTGTTTTACTACATTGATTGGGAGGCAAATTACCCGTTTTTAGCCTTATGACACCTTTGCTTTTGTTTTTTGTTATTCTCTCTTAAACAGTGTTAGTAACAAGATAACGGTAGTTATGAAACACTTATGTTCTTCAGCCCAGCAACCAACTCAACATCCCAATGATTTTGTTTTGACAACAGCCATTTTTTTTTAGCTGCTGTCACTTGAATTCCTCGTGCACAGTTGTGGCATTATTGCAGTGTGAAGAGACATACTGTATCCACCTTCTAAGGCAATACAAGTCTGTCTGCAATCTTTCCTGTTGCAGGACTTGAACAAAAGGCAACCTGTTGTGTTGTCAGTGTTTTTGTTTACAATGTGTCCATTTTAGGAACAACTCAACAGGAGTGCTCCACTGCTTTGTGTCCTATTCATGTTGCTCTTTGTGGCCTTGCTGAGCGGTGTCAATTTGTGTTCATACTGCAAAGGCGCTTGTTGGTTGCTATTATCTTTTGTTAACACACTTTTGACGTGTACTGTAGCAAATCCACACCAATTCTAGAGTGACTTTTTATTTTTAACTACAAAACTGAAGGTGGTCCTCTTTGACCGTGACTGTTAATTACTATGTAATTAGTACGTGTGCAATATTTTTGTCACTCATGTTTTTTAAAAATATGAAACCACACCAACCACTACTCCTGCAGACTACACAGAAAAAAAGGAATATATTCCCTCATCAGTGCTTATACTGCCAGCCTTCTCTTATAAAGTGCATGAACAACATGAACCATCTGTATTTCATTATACAATAAAACAACCCAAAATCTAATTTTGCATCAGATGTAGCAATGTAGATGAACTCATGTGATACATTTGTGTGGAATGGGCAGTGAAAGGCCCTCATTGAAAAGAAAAATTACAATAGTTCAACAATAGTGCAAAACCACAAGAGAATAAAGTCAGAATTAAGAGGTTTATGTCAACAAATAATGTCTTTGTTTGTCTATATGTGCCTTGCGATTGACTTTCGACCAGTCCAGGGTGTACCCCACCTCTCGCCCAAAGTTAGCTAGAATAGGCTCCAGCATCCCCGTGACCCTAATGAGGATAGGCCGTATAGAAAACGAATGAATGAATGAATGTCAACAAATATTTTAGGAGAACATAATATTAAAAGTCAAAAGTCCATCCATCCATCCATTCAATTTCCTCCGCTTATCCGGGTCTGGGTAGCGAGGGTAGCAGCTTCAGTAGGGAAGTCCAGACTTCCCGGTCCCCAGCGACCTCTTCCAGCTCTATCGGAGGACACTAAGGCGTTCCCAGACAAGCTGTGAGACATAGTCCCTCCAGCGTGTCCTAGGTCTTTCCGGGGGCCTTCTCCCAACTGGGCATGCCCGAAACACCTCACCAGGAAGGCGCCAGGGAGGCATCCGGACTAGATGCCCGAGCCACCTCAACTGGCGCCTCTCGATGTGAAGGAGCAGCGGCTCTACTCTGAGCTCCTCCCGGATGGCCGAGCTCCTCACCCTATCTCCTAGGGTGAGTCCAGCCACCCAACAGAGGAAACTCATTTCCGCCGCTTGTATCCGCGATCTCCTTCTTTCGGTCATGACCCATAACTCATGACCATAGGTTAGGGTGGGAACGTAGATCGATCGGTAAACAGAGAACTTTGCCTTCCGGCTCAGCTCTCTCTTCACCACGACGGTCCGGTACAGTGACCGCATTACTGCAGATGCTGCACCGATCCGTCTGTCGATCTCACGCTCCAACCTTCCCTCACTCGTGAACAAGAACCCGAGATACTTGAACTCCTCCACCTGAGGCAAGACCTCACTCCCAACCCGGAGGGTACAGTCCACCCGTTTCCGACTGAGAACCATGGCCTCGGATTTGGAGGTGCTGAGTCTCATCCCAGAAGCTTCACACTCAGCTGCAAACCGCTCCAGTAAACGCTGAAGGTCACAGCCTGATGAGGCCATAAGGACCACATCGTCTGCAAATAGCAGAGACGAGATCCTAAGGTCACCAAGCTGGACTCCCTCAACACCTTGACTGCGCCTAGAAATTCTGTCCATGAAGATTATGAACAGAATCGGTGACAAAGGGCAGCCTTGGCGGAGGCCAACGTTCACCGGAAACAAGCTCGACTTACTGCTGGCAATGCGAACCAGGCTCCTGCTTCGATTGTACAAGGACCGAATGGCACGTAGAAGCGGACCATCAATCCCGTACTCCCGGAGCACCCCCCACAGGACACCACGAGGGACACGGCCGAATGCCTTTTCCAAGTCTACAAAGCACATGTAGACCGGTTGGGCAAACTCCCACATACCCTTGAGTACCCTTGCAAGGGTGTAGAGCTGGTCCAGTGTTCCGCGACCGGAACGAAAACCACATTGCAGCTCCAGTAACCAAGGTTCGACTAACGGTCGTGCCCTTCTCTCCACCACCCTGGAGTAGACTTTCCCAGGGAGGCTTAAGAGTGTGATCCCCCTATAGTTGAAACACACCCTTTTTAAAAATGGGGACCACCACCCCGATCTGCCAGTCCAGAGGTACTGTTCCTGACTTCCATGCAATGTTGTAGAGGCGTGTCAACCAACACAGTCCCCCAACATCCAGAGCCTTGAGGAATTCCGAGTGGAACTCGTCTGCCCCCGGAGCCTTGCCATAAGTCAAAAGTCATAAAACAGAAAAAAGTTGTGCTGTAATTTTACAAGAAAAAAGTATCTTTTCATTTTTTAAATTGTACATTTTTTCCTTGTCACATGATAATTTATTTTTAATTGTCATTTTACAATTATTTTTGCTTTTTATTGAAACCCTAATACTCGTGGCCACTTGTTGCTAGGCAGACTTCATAGCACTGAATCGTAACAGCCAGTGTTTAAAAAATCACATGCAAGGGAAAAGGAAATATGGCAGATGCTTAGTTAATGCATCCGGCTTTTGGGTTCAGCTAAAGTTGCTCTAAGGGGCTATATAAATCAAGTTTGATTGACTGATGGATTTAAAAACCGTACCTAAGAGGTGGCAAACAGCTTTGCTATGTTCTAACTACAAAAAAACCCCACACAGAAATTCACTTATCACAGTTCTGTGTGGAAGCAATTCATCAGAATAAATGAGGGGTTACATTAATTTCATGAAATAATGAATAGTCTGTATTATTAACAAAATACATATTGACATTCGAGTTTGAATCTGTTCTCACGGTGCTTGTGTGGCTTGTCTCTGGTTCTT
Organism: Oostethus manadensis; assembly: GCA_024372805.1. Lineage (NCBI taxonomy): Eukaryota > Metazoa > Chordata > Actinopteri > Syngnathiformes > Syngnathidae > Oostethus > Oostethus manadensis. The sequence goes on along the minus strand of QODF01000028.1, from coordinate 2,271,335 downwards.
CCTCTCACATTTTGAAAACATTCACGTTAGCCTCACTGGGGACTGCAAATTTTCATAGGTGTGAAAGTGAGTTTGTCATTGGTGACCAGTCCAGGGCTGGATAGGCTCCAGCTCACCTCTGACCATAATGAGGACAAGCTATAAAGACAATGACTTTATACTGAAACAAGAGAAGGCTCTAGGGGGGCAAATCGATGTTGTTTGAATTTGGTTAAGCTGTGGGTGAGAAAGTGATATTGTAACAAATGCAAGTTGTCACTTTATGAGCCACTCTTCCTCACAAGGCGTTGCCTGACCTGGGCCAGAATGTCACATGGCTGATTGTTGTATCCCGGACGACATCAGGTGACTTGATATGAAGCATCTGAGTAATAAGTGATGGTTAAAATAATCCAGTCACAGTAATGCAGGTCTTGTGATGTCCACTCCAACGGACTTTTTTGACTAGTTAAAAGTCAGGATTGGACCCAGACTGAAGCATGGTGTCACACTGCTGTTCATTTTGAGTAGGAATGTGGCTGCGGAATGTTTAGTGAGCAAGCAAACGGTTTTGGTTAAAATGCAAACTTAAAATAAACACATTATATGTAATCCTGCTCTCATTTAATTTTGAGACCTCCTTGCCTTTTTGATGCTGCCACCTTGTGGACATGTAGTGTTAGCTAACACACTTGAATTAGAAGTAGAATAGGGAGATTTTGGTATCGATCTGATACTGATATATTACTAAAAATACTACTGATCTGGTACTATTAATGAATGATTTTGTGAGTTTGTATTTTGTGAGTTTGAATTTTTAACATCAATGAAAACAAACCAAAGATTTCAGGGAATCGTTTTTTAAAATAAACTTTTATAAACTTTTTTATTCAACACTATAAGAAAACGATGAAATGATATTAACGCAATAATACAACTATTGTCTTTTATTACATAAAGAAAATTAATTCAATTATTAAATAAAAGCAAAATAAAGTAATGTCCATCCCTCCATTTTATATGCCGCTTGTCCTCACTATGGTATGCTGGAGCCTATCCCAGCTAACTCTGGCGAGAGGCAGGGTACATACTGGACAGGACGCCAGCCAATCACAGGGCACATAAAGACAACCAATTACACTCACATTCATACCTATGGACAATTTACAGTCTACAATTAACCTAACGTGCATATTTTTGGAATGTGGGTGTACCCGGAGAAAACCCACGCATGCATTGGGTGAACATGCAAACTCCACACAGATGCCCAAACAGAGATTCAAACTTCCAGATTTTCATGATGTCCTGAATGTGGGGCCAACATGCTAACCACTAGGCCACCCTTGCGCCCCCATAATAAAGCCAATAGTGAAAACAACTTGTGTGTTCAAGTATAGATTCCCTAACAGCCTAGTCACATCACAAAGCGTGTTGGAAGTACATCATGTTTACAGTTTTACAGTACAATTGACCATGTCCCAAAAGTATTCTTGTGAGGCATTGCATATTTATCCTGAAAATGTGGGTACAGTTTGGAATTGGAGGCATTAACCTTCCAGGTTCCACTATACTAAGTAAGCATGACATAGAACGTGTGAGTGTAACATGGCTCCTCTCTGTCTCTCGCTGTAGGTGATCACCTGTTTCGGTCTGTCAGTAGTGACGCACCGCTACATTGGTTTCGCTGTGGTGGCTCTGTTGGTGGAGATCAACTCTGTGTTCCTCCACCTCAGGCAGATCCTGCGCATGGCCGACCTGCCAACGTCCACCGCCTACCGTGTCAACAGCATGATCAACCTGGGCACCTACGTGGTGTTCCGCATCAACACCCTGGCCTGGATGACCCGCTGGCTGGTGCTCAACAGGGACAAGGTGCCCCTAATGTCCTACACGCTGGGCAGCGTGGGCCTGGCCATCATGACGGCCATGAACATTGTCCTGTTCTACCGCCTGCTCAGGACCGACTTCCTGAAGGGCAGTACTCGAGAGGCTAAGAGGGAGAAAGAATCGTAGGGAGGGGAAGACGAGGATTCGTCATTTGGCCATTTGGTACATTTTGCTTTTGTAACGTAACATGTGCAGATGTGGCTCTACTAATACTACACTTTTGACTCACTCTGTCTTTCATTTATGGTGCTTAAAGCCCACACACACCGCCTCTCAAATACTTCATGCCATTGCTGTACATTCTGGGATATTTTACAAATGGTTGTGGGTTCCATCCCCACCCAATGAATTAATGAATCAAATTCAAATACTAATCTTATTATTAAATATTCCGTTAACTTAAAACCACCTGCTACCTCAGAAAGCTTAAACATATCACTGCCTCTTTTCAACACGCTTGCAATAAAATCTCGCCTATCCCCACGAGATAAGAAAAAGGTGATTTTATTAGGCTCATATACAAAAGATCCTTTAGTATAGTCAAATGAGCTATCCTGTTTCCAAACAGATATCTCCACTGTGCTTATGAGAAGGCTAGGAACCTGTGAAATAACCTTAAATCGATTTTGCCTCTACATCTTTTGGCCTTCAGCTGTCACGTCAGCGACTTCAAAACAGCCAAACTCAGCCCAAGTGGCTTTACCGTATAAAGCTGTGTGTGGGTGTGCATGTGTTTGTGTGTAGATCCTGTGCCATCCGGTCGAGAGCTTCCTCGCAGATGTGTGACTACCGCAAACTGTCACGCTCAACACAGACATCTGTATTGATAGTTTTGCCGTATTTTGTGTCTCGGTGGTTCAATTGTGCATATTTGTAATTTATTTGTAATAACTGAAGTGTTTAATTAAAGATGTACTGACTGTATAATAACTTTCCCAAGCGAAATTTCATTATATTTTTGTGGTTTCCCCAGCTAATATTTTTAGTCATTATTTTTGGACTCTAATGAACCTTTTATTGACACAGGACTTGTTCACATATTAATGCAGTCAGTGGTGTGGAGATCAACATACTGTTATAGTAGCAAAAATGTAGGCAGCTTGCTGTAAGATAAGTGTGATGTAAGCAGGGTTGCCACCAGGAATTCTGGGCCCCAATGGGAAAAAAATCACAGGGGTTCCTCCCCGGGGCAGCTGTTGTCACCATGTCTCTTTTTTGGCAGGGGCCCTTGGAATACCCCTAACTCGCTACACGGCGCCCTTGGATGGAAGTGTCATGTTGCAACTAGATGTTGTGCCTGTACAAATGTCATCGCACGCTTCTTATCACCAACAACTGTGATGAAAAAACGCGGCCTCATCCATGGATGTTGCATACCAAAGCAAATATGATGAGCGGTTTGCAGAGCAGTCATGACTATCGCCGCAATGCCTTACATGTTGCATCATACACAATTTACCATTTCATTGGAAGTGATTTAGGAAGTGTTTTTGGTGACTAGTTTTGTATATTGATGAATATTTAATAACGGAAAGAGTCACAATAGTGAGAGTGTCGTGAAGCACAACGCCTAAGGCCTACAAAATTGTAACAAGCCTTTTTGTCTTCAGTGTATCATTTCTTGTTTTGGCAAAGATTATTTTGTATTTCATGCTCTAATTTAATGTTTAGAAAATAGCATTTGTTTCATGTGACAATAAACTTCTAATTTAGAATTTCTGCACCCTGTTAGTCTTGTCTCTAAGAAATATATTTTATAAACAAGTATTTGTCCAAAATGAGATCATATTTCGCCCGTATTAGCCTCACTGCACTGGTTACCAGTACAATTAAAAATTGAATATAAAATTCTCCTTACATATAAAGCGCTACACGATCAGGCACCTGTATATCTTAAAAAGCTCCTAGAACCCTATCAACCCAGTAGAACACAAGTATGTAGAATGGGAGGTAGATCTTTTAGTTACCAGGCTCCTGTGTTAGGGACCCATTTGCCCAAATCCCTCTGGGGGGCAGACACCCTCTCTTCATTTAAAAATCAACTCAAAACCCACCTCTTTGCTAAAGCATACTGTTAGAACTGACCCTTGATATTCTGGTATGTATCAGAGGTAATTCTCTATGTTCCTTGGTCTAAGACTAAGACCAAGACTTCTGGTTTGATCTACCTTGTATCCCTGTATTATTTTTAATATCTCAGCCCAACCGGTCGAAACAGACAGCCGCCCCACAGAGCCTGGTTTCTGTCCCCAAGGTTTCCTCCCCAAAGTTTTTCTGATTTGAGCTATACAAATAAATTTGAATTTGAATTTGAAAATTTGAAAAGTCTCTGTAAAATGCAGAATCAAGATATTTAACTAATGTGATTGTTATTATGTTATCTCCAGCAAGAAAACATTTTCTCTTTGACTCTGCCTCATTAAATGCATCTATAACATCTATTCAGGTTTATGAACAAGTAATGTGCGGATTACATTTCCGTGCACTGATTCAATGTCAGCCCTCTTTTTCTGTGACTAAGTCTTGTCTTACTGGTCTTATTTTGTTTAAAAAAATAAAACATTTCAAAAAACATTCAGTGTATTTGTCAAACTTAATACATTGTTACATTGTTAAAATAACATTTTATCTGTGCGACACTAAACAGTGCATGTGATTTGTTTGACTTGAAAATTTCAAGCCTGTGACTTCGGCCTTGACTTGACCGGTCATGTATTGACTTGTACAGTTTACTTGAGACTTGTCTTGAGATTCAACCTTGGGACCTGCTCGCACCTCTGCTATTTAATGCAGGGATGTGCAAAGTGCGGCCCCAGAACCTGCAGCTTTTTTTTTTTATCAGTCCGCAAAACATTTAAAAGTAAAATTAAGCACAGCGGATCACACGGTGGTCGAGTGGGTAGCACATTGGCCTCACAGTCAGGAGGTTCATGGTTCGAATCTCTGTTGGGCATCTCTGTGTGGAGTTTGCATGTTCTCCCTGTGTGTGTGTGGGGGTTTTCTCTGGGTACTTTGGTTTCCTCCCACATTCCAAAAACATGCATGTTAGATTAATTGGCGACTCTAAATTGTCCATAGGTATGATTGTGAGTGTGAATGTTTGTATGTCTGCCCTGCGATTGACTGGCGACCAGTCCAGGGTGTACCCCACCTCTCGCCCAAAGCCAGCTGGGATAGGCTCCAGCAAACCCGCGACCCTAACGAGGATAAGCGGCATAGAAAATGAATGAATGAAATTAAGCAAGGCCCACATTAAAACACTACAAAGAAAAACTGAAAATAGCAAACCAAAATGTCTGACTATATATATGCATCTTACTGCACAGGCATGATATTCATTCATACTGTATACCATGTGCACCATATTTTCTTGTAATCACATCCTGGTGCAGAGAATTAGTCACTTTCCTTCGGGGGCCTTATTGAGCTAATTTTGGTAAAATTTGTAACATTTTTCTTTATGTGGCCCTCAGTGGAAAAAGGTTTGGGTGCCCGAAATATAGTGTACATAATAAGGAAGGAAATATGTTTTGTATTACAAAGGAAACTTTGAAATACAAAACAAACTACAAAGGAAACTTTGAAATACAAAACATATTTCCTTCTACACACAAATGCATTAATTGTCATACAATACTATGCTATTAATTGTGTACTTCATTTATTCATTAATAGAATAATTTGAACTTCCGCTCATTTTCAAAATTATATAATTCAGAACCTTCGTTTTGAATGTGTAGTACCACGACTAACCTGCAAGAGGCAGCATTGTGCTGCAGGGTACCCAAACTACTGAATAGAAAGATGAAGAACTAACAGTTAGCTTAGCTGGTAAATTACGGTGACACTTTCTCGCCCACTGTTCTCCTTATCATTACTTTTGTGGTAAGGCTGGTATGAAAAATTATATAAACATAATGGGGAAATATAATTTCCCCACTTGTTTGTCTAATTCTGAATCCGCCTGAGATCACTATGAGCTTCTGTCACTATTATTTGTTTGCTTCCGGTTTTAGCAGACTGCTGCTTTCTGATTGGCTACTGATTCCTTCCACGTGACAGAATCTCCTCGCCGTTCATCCCTACACACAACAGCGTCAAAAATGTGACTTTATTGTTTTAGTCATAAACGGAAATTAGCTTGTCACTGTCGGGTAACCTGCGATAATATACGCATTATCAATCACCAATCAGCTGAGGTACGATCATCTCGCGTGATCTCAACACGGTGTTCTGTTGTCTTCCCACCAGCCAATCGCTCACCCTCCAGCACAACCGTACACGCTCGACGCTTCGCTCCGTGGGGGCGATCCAAGAGGATGTTGCGCACTTTCCGAGGTAGGCTTAGCGTTGGACCACCGTCGTGTGCGATGACGAGTAGTCTTCCAGTGAACTTCCAGTTCAGATGAGATGTGTAGAACATCTTCAGCCAGCCTGCAAGATTGACCCTGGATGACAGCATGTCTGTGAGCCTTGGAGTCTCTTTTCTTCCAAATGTATGCATAGATAAATTGTTGTGATGTGTTAATATCCTGCTGCATACGACGCAATCTCCATTTATCTTTTTTTTACCCCTCAGTGACAGAAACAACTTCTCTGTGGCAACATATTTCAATGCGTGCTGTTGATTGGGCGGGAGGGCGCGCCTCCATACACTACAATGTATGTGTCATCCTTTTGACGACCTGCTTCCTGTGAGTGCACACCCAGCCATGGCTGAGGACAGCAGCATGGCCCGGCAGCTGGAGAGCGTGGAGAGGAGCGTGGTGTTCCTCAGGCAGGAGCACCTCACTTTGCTGCGTGGGCTCCACCTGGAGATTCTCTCCCTGCAGAGGCGATGCTCAGGTAAGCACGGCTAATGCATGTGTGTCCCTTTCAAACATGTATATGAATTTGTCACCTTCACCATGAAATGACATCCTGAATGGGGTTCCTGTCATCAGTCAATGCTGGCTGTCTTTCTTCAAACATGATCAAGCTACTAAACGTGCTCAATGAAACAGAACATTGCCACATGTGAGGTCACAAGGGCATTATACATAGATGTTGGCCGTGTTCCATCTCCGAAATGATTCTTCCTCTTTAACTTAGTCGTTTAAGCTGTATTAATCAGCATGGAGGCCTCCTGCTCACCTCTTTCTGTTGCACTTCATCACCCTTTTTTTAATTAGTGTGTGCTTTTTTAAATAATAATGATAGGGTTCCTCTCCAAGTGGATGCCAGGCTCTTAATAGTTCCATTAACATGTCTCCAGCAGGGATCAATGTCACACCAGATAACTACATGATGATGTCATGCTACAGTTCCTGGATGGGATTACATCATTTCCTCTATAGCCACCACAAGTGGATATATTGCCCCTTTAATCATGTCAGCTACACACATGCACTTAAATAGATCAGTGTGTGGGACCGTTATCTCACCTTGAATGACAAACTTGAAGGTTATTTACGTGTTCTAGCTCTCAAATACACACACTGAGAGGAGAGCATTAGAAGGATGTATGGAAACCATAGACATCATGTTCAATCCACACATGCTGGAGCTTTAGTAATCCGTATGAATTGGAACGGTGCCTGATACAGAGGCGAGTGTGTGTGTGTGTGTGAGAGAGAGAGAGAGCGATGGCTTAGAGGTTTGTTTGGAAAGCATCACATATGCGCTCCTTAATATTGCATTTTATTTGTCATTGAGAGTTTCTTGTGAAGAACTCTTTTAAACACGAATATGATAATTCCCAAAAGGCAGTACCGGCCTTCTCGAGGATGTCCTGCCTAAATCACTTAACTGATGTACTGTACTTGAAGTCCATCCAAAACAATTGGAGGGCACTATAAAAGTGCTCAGGTCAGCATGTTCTCCTTTATGACCACCTGACTGCGACTTAAAGGGATTTGTTTACCAGCAGCAGTGGTAGTGTGTGATTTAAACTCTGTATTTGTCTTTTTTGACGAGTATAGGAAAACACTTCCGTTGGTATTCCCCTGACATAGGGATGTAGATAAAGAATCTACAGTATGTTCGGGATTACTTGGGTTATGTTGTCACACATTTCCTCCATGGCGTACAGTTCTTACATCTTAGCAGCCTCACACATCACATTAAATTCAACAAAGAAGAAGAACGACAAAATAAAGGCCATCCAGCATGTTTATTTGTTTTTCTTTTGTTGGTCTGTTTCTTGCAAGAAGAAGTTACCAGAAGAGTCATAGATGGTGATGTAGATGTCTGAAATGGATGGACCAGTGTCATTTTTACCCTCTGGGGACTTTATCATGCACACCATTCATTCTGGATGTTTTCCTTTGTATGTAAGGCTGGGGTTGTTTGCCTTTGTTTATGTATTATATTATATTGCAGGGATGATCAAACTGTGACCTGTAGGACATTTTAGGCCGCCAGCTTGTTTAAAAAAAGTTCAGCATGCTCTATATAGTCGTCCCTCTTAATATCATTGTTCGCTTATCACTCCTTGCTATATTGCGGTTTTCAAAAATTGTTTAGTTAGTAAATAATTGCTATGGGCACTACGGGCTATTTTTAGAATACAAGTGATACATAACATTCTGGTCACTAGATGGCAGTAATGACACAAAACAATACATTACCTTTACACTGCATGAAGTCAGCCATGGCATGTCCAAAGTGATAGGGTAGGGGGAAAAAAAAGTTCTCCTCCCATCCCGTGTGGAAGTGGTACGTTTTTGGCTTCTGAAATTTAGAAGAAATACAATTTTAGACTAACTGGTTAGCTTGATAGCTCACTAATTTGCTAGCTTGTTAGTTTGCTAGCTAGCAGTCATCTTGAGTCCCAGCCCCACAGGAATTGCAGTAAACAATGAAAAATAGGCGTGTAAAGGGTAGATATTTCCTGTCTACAGGGCTGTAATGTTAATAACATTTAGAAAGTTATAAACAGGTTGTCTATGCTCCAACTATGAAAATATAGAATTCTGGATCGTGGAAATTGAAGATTGGGTCCGGAACCAATTAACCGCTATAAACGAGGGATTACTGTACTACAAAAAATAGAATTTATTCTATATTAATGACATGAGATGTATTACACTAATTTGCTTTGTCACCTATAACACAAATTGAAAAGGTTTGTTTTGTTTCGATAGCTTGGCATATATTGACAGACAGTGGTCTATATTGGATTGGTTCCAAAATCTTTACTGTAGAAAATGCATCAAAGTGGTCCCTCTGTATGCGATGAAAAAGGTTTGGACACCCCTTATATACAATAAATGTTTTTAATCAGAGCTGGGGTGATTATTCCCCGAAATCTAAAAGAGGGTGGGGCTTTAGTTGGAAGGAGCTGATAACTGGAAAGAGTCTGTTATTTTACAATAATAATAATATCATAACTTGGAATTAAAAAGTGGAATAGAAAATATAGCTCTATATGACCACTTGGTCATTAACAACTATATTGCACAACACAGCAGCAGCAGAACCAATGTTGGAACAGCGGTAAGGAGCAAACTGCTCAGCTAGCATTAGCAGCAGTGATGAGCTCATTGTACAGAACACTACAAGTGTAGCATGCGTGAGTTTCACATCAACAGCTGATGCACATCAACAGCATTTTAAAGCGCATGCAGAGGTAGATAAAGCCGCTGGATACTGACTACTCATGATCCAAATGCAGCTAGTGGCATGTTGTGGAGTTAATAAAAACTACATCAGGAGGTTACCTTCAGCCATAGCTGTTAATGGTCATGTTTTCTGACCTGTCAGTAATTACAGGCCTAAACAAAGACAGGCCTAAACACTGATCAGTGCATAACCACCTGTTAGCATTTCTATCTAAAAATAAGACGGGTAGGGGTTTTTCTTCAGGGGCACCTTGGCTGTGCTGTGTAAGTGAACCTCTCCAGGAATTTATCCCAATTTCTATAAACCGGTCTCCCCCGCAGACGGCCACGGTCGTTCTCTTTCTATCTCCTTCCTTCCTTCCTCTCTCCCTGCTTTCATATTCTTCCCGTCTCCACTTCCAGTTGCGTGGCTGTGAATGTAGGACTACTGCAGTGCAACAGAGAATGGGTGTGACTGAGATAGTAATCGAAGAGAAAGCCTCCGCTCTTCCTCTTATGCAACATGCATTTACATATTTCCACGAACTGATCACACGCATGAAACTAGCAGTTATCTTAAAGGCACAGTTGTTGAGTGCATCATTATACATGAGTTAAGGTTTAGTATTGCTCTAAAAAACTGTTTCTTTAGCTTTGAAGTAGGGCAGAGACATTTAGCATTACAGCCTTCTAAGAGCTGCTTAAGGCACCTTCTTAGAAATACACCAAGTCTCACGCACAATGCTACACGATGCTAACAGCGCAGTGTAATATGATTCTTTAATCCATGGTAATTATCAAAGGCACAGAGCTTTAGTCGCTGTGTTTGGTGGGCATCAGACAAAAGTGTCCCAGATGTTTACAGGATGAAATGTGGATAAGCTGGAGAGAAAATGTCAGTTACAATCATGGTTTTAATCCAAATCGACTCTGTCCTATTTAGCTTTTTAGTTCGGCCTATCCATTTCTGTGACGCAGCCTAGTCGATGACAGTCATTGTTTTAAGGCAAATTCTCAGATTTATCTTAATTTTTTTATGCATGCATTGAAATAGTTTCCCATAAATTTTCATCCCAAAAAATTGGACAGAAATGTTTGCCCGCCCCCCTCCCCTTTTGAAATACTATCGTCAAACTGATAATATCTTTTTATTTATCTGTACTGTACAAATTCAACTTGAAACTGAAACAGGAGAAATGCTACAAAATAGAGCTGGGAAGCATACAAGTGTATTAAAGAGTCAAATTGCATGTTGAGTATGATAAAGTTGGACATGTTGGCAAGTTTACAGTAACGTTGAAAGTACTCCCTGCATCTCACGCTTCCCCCTGACAGTTCACCGCGCCACTCCAGGGGGGCCCACCCCACTATTTGAGAAGCACTGCTGTAGCCCGACGTGGCTGGTGAACAACCGTCATGCCCAGCAATAGGTAGTTTGCTCACCTGATGGCAAAACAACTCCAGCGCCACACCTAAGATTTTAAAACTGGAGAAGCATTTTGACAAAAAGGAAAATGTCTTCTACAAACAAGCGGGGTCCAATTGTCTCAATTCAACCTATGCAGATTGACATGACATATAGTGTATGATTTGTGACTTTAAAGAGGCATTTTAGATGAAAAGTGATGATAATTTTATCTGTTTCTCTTTATTTTACCTTTCCTTAACTTCTTGTTTTGTGCTTTTTTTCAGAATTGACAAATGAGCTGAAGGTGAAACCGCCGGGTAGAAGTCAAATAGGTATGTTCAAAAATATCGTCTCCCTAATTGCATGCAGACCTCAAAATTAGGGATGCTCCGATCAAGATTTGATCCTGCCGTTTCAGATACCGGTGAACCACGAGTGAGATCGGCCGATAGCGATCACTGTATACTTTTTCATTTACGCTGAGTGCTATCAATTCCATGAGCCCCTGGTAATAATAATAGGTTATTATTAGGGATGTCCGATATTAGGTTTTTTGCTGATATCCGATATGCCAATGTTGTCCGACTCTCAATTTCCGATTCCGATATGAACTGGTACAGATACAGTATGTGTAACATCACATATCTCCTGTTGTGGAATTACCACATATCTGTTGTCGAGCTAATGGATACAGCATCAGCAATTAGCTTCTTGACGTGTCTGCAAACAACATGTGAGAAATACTTGTGAGAAAAGCGTGGCTCGAGGAACTCCACAAGTTTGGTGAATCAGGCGTCTCGCATGTAGAAAAGGGCTGGTTATCCAGTGTGATACACTCCAGGATTTTCCAACTGATGGCTTTCGCCCTGGGAATTGCAAGTATTGGAGTCTTGGTTCTGCCCCGCATAACCAACGCTTTGCAGTCATTTCAAATTGCGAGTTTAATATCCGAAGGAGACACCACAGACATAATGTTAGTCAGGCACAGAGCAAGCAAGCGTGTTACTGCAGCCACCAACGCTTTTTTTACACGCTTCACAACACGGTTTGATGAGGTCATCATTTGCGCGCCAGAAAATATTTCTGTCGTACCAATATTGCTATTTCCACATACAGTATTACATTTTAATGCCAATATTGGGCCGATAACATTGGCGGGCCGACATTATCGGACAGTCCTAATAAAAATAAACTACTGGATGGAGGTTTTTTTTGTCTATATTTTTGTGATTTTGTGAAAATATTTTTGACACAAACATCAATTTATTTTTATGAATGTTTTGGAGAAATATAATTACAATGAAATATATCGTTCAAAAATATGTTTTTAGTGCAAGGTAACATAAATTAACAGAATAAAAGGCGGTCTGCAGTCAACACTTACTGTGTAATAAAAACAGCTAAAATTTGAAGCAAATATTCTTAGACCCTTTGTGAGCTATTCAAAATCACCTTGCGAGATAGGAGACCTCTGTCAGAGTATCACCATCATACACCATGTTGCTGTCACGTGACGATCGTTTTTTGTGATCCACCGATCCATCTGTCATCTGTAAATATTGTGTCTTCTTCAGCTTTTCAACATACAGTAGCCTACTGTACATCTCTCTGAGCTAAAGCCTTTAGTCCCCATTCAACCCCCCATCCCTTTGCAACATCAGCAACACGCCTGCCACCACTGTCCTCCCCATCCCCCAAGGGAGACATTTTTTTCAGGCTTCTCTATCTGATGACAAAGCATACCCTCCCGTTCCTTTTCCCATATACTTAGTGCATGTACTATAATGGCTTCATAGGAGCCAATACAGGAAATAGCTTTATTAGAGCAAAGACACTGTGTCCTCCCGGCGCACACAGTCTGAATGCTTCCATTATTGTGTCTGCATGACACCATGCAGAGATGTGCACTATTTCTGAAGGGTTAAGAGGCAACGGGGCCAGTGCAGCTGCATTAGTTAGCCATTAAGCCATCTCTTTTACCGAGACAGATTATGTGCCAATCCATCAGAAGAATGTGCTCTCCTCCCGCCACGGCAAATTGATCTGTCCTGGGTTTTTTTTTCCTTTCTTCTCGTCTCCCTATGTGGTCCCACGGGGGGTGTCTGTTTACAACACTGAGAGAGATGGCAAGATACAAAGAAAGGGGAGGTTTAAAGGGGAATGAGGAAGAGAAAAGAAAGCAGGCAGACAGGGCGGAGGTGATATGAAGATCATATTATGTAGTTTATAGCTGGCATATGAGCTGGGTGTGGTGAGGATGGCTGGCACAGGATCTCTCCTGGAATACAAAAGAGGAAGGGAAACAAGGAATACACTGAACAGTACAGTTAAACCTTATGTATTGTAACTCATACAAAATCACATTTTTGGGCATAACTGTTTTAACTGATGCAAATATTTAAGGGAAACGAAAAATGTATAGGAATATGAACTTCCCTATCAGTTCTGTGCAGTTGATGTCTGCCGTTACTATTGAGTCTGACAAAGCCTTAGCATGCCTAGGTCCAATGTAGAGTGGAATGTCCATTTTCATGGTTTTGCATGGTTATGTTTTTTTCTAACATTTTACCTAAAATTGTGCCTCGTTTTCTGTATAGTATTGCACATAACAAACTAGTCCGTTTACCCTGTTTTGTATTGTTCTGTGAAATCGACTGCCCAAAGAAAGCACCGTATGCGCTGCTGACTCACTGTCTTATTTTTTTATTGGGTGCGACTGCTAAGTAACCAACAACGGGGCCAATTTGATTTGAGCAATTTGATATTGAAGGTAAGAAACACAATTGAATGCAGTCTTGCCAGGATGTACCGGAAGTCCGCATCAACAAAACGTTCCATTCTTTGATTTTGCACAGTTTTCTGCATGAAAGCCATACATGTATTGTTGTTTTGTTGTTCCTGGTGTCTGAAACGTATTCATTAGATTTACATTTTTTCGACAGGGGAAAAAAGGCCTTGGTGTCTGTACATTTCAGTTTTCGTCTAACCTTTTGGAACATGTCATGATGAGAACCGAGGTCCCGCTGCAAACACGGAGAACAGTGAAAATAACTTATTACCCCGTGAAAAGGACAAACTGTTACATGGTGACAAGAACATTTACATAGTAACACAAAAACACTGCGAGGACAGCTTTTTTAGGTAGTAAGTTTGAAATTGCACTTATTTTTATGACAATAATTAATCATAATCTGGTTGGTGTAAAGTAGTAAATTATTTACTTCCACCTCTGTCAAGCTAGAGATCAAATGAGCCCCTCTTCCATTTCTGAGGTCAGAAGTCACTAATGTTGTTTTATGATGTTGAGGACAAGACTTTTACATTTAAATCCAGATTCCGGCTTTTATCGATTCCCCGTAAGGAATGACCAACCTTCTCCCCACCCTTGGGGTTTCCCTCCTCCAGCAAATGTGACCTATTTGTGGGGGCGAGGCATCAGCACTGGCCTCAAAGGATGTAATCCTCTCCTTTGGCCAGCTTGTGCTCAGTCAGCCCTGAGGCCCGGCTCTGACTCTGCTCCTCACGTGCAGCCTTCTTCTTATCCTCACCTTCTCCCTCTCTGGAGAGGCAAACCGCAACGAAAGGATAGAAAGCTAAAAGAGTATGCTGTTGTCAGCTTTAAACTCACGCAATGAAAGAGGATGTACTCTTATCTCTTGGGGCAATATGTATCAGAACTGACTGGAGGGTGGATGAAATTTAGCCAAGTGGGTCCCATCCAAAATAAAGTCTTATTTTTAGCTATTGGTGCCTGATAAGCATGCATATTAGAGTGTGCAGAATTGTGTGGGCATATCCAATACTAATACTGTACTGTACTTTTTCTATTGTTTCTGTACTTTCTCCATTGTTTTTCTGCCATGCCCACTAGGGGACAGAATATTTAAAATGATTTACATCCTAGGTCCGTGGGGTACGTGAGTAAAAATTACAAAATAAATTGCGGCTAATACTTTCAATTACAAGTGCCCCTGAACGCCTCACTGCACAGAAACCACAAGGACACATAAGTAAGTTTTATTTTTATTATTTTGTGCATTAATACTGTTTCATCTTTAAGATTTAATTTATATTGGTTTTCTAACCCTCACACAGCGCAGGGGTGAAAACCTGTTACTGTAAGTGGGGATCCCTTCCGAATATGAAGCTTTATCATTGGCTTTATGTCTTTATGCACTTTGAATTCTGCTTTATCATGAATGTTAAACTTTCCTCTTCAATTCATTATTAAAATAATATGCAGACTTAAACCATAGCCATCCAGAGTTGACAAAAAAGTCACTAGCTGATGTGGAAGTTCAAGCTGCGGCTGCAGCTAGGCATCTGCATAGTACGCAGTTGGCAACAGTCAAGAGACCTTCACAGCTCACACAACACACTTCCGGCCGTCACAATTTGAGCGCTTTGGACTATATCCTGTTTAGCTGTGTTAACAAAATAAGGGTGTCATAATCAATAGCTCATGTCAACATTGAAGCAACAAAGTACAGTATACTACTTTTCAAAGGTATCATCTTATCATAAAGGTAAAAACTTTTGTGAAAGTTTACTCCTGTATAAAGAAACATCATAACATTTATATATAATATATGTACAGTATATGAGTTTATTGGTTTGATATTTATATACTGGTTGAAAATAACCCTGTAAAAAAATTCATAGCATAGTTATATCAGCAAAGTTATATTAGTAAACAATTCATGGAGAAGTTCAGACATTCCATCCAAAAAGAACAACGGAATTGAGAATCGTTAGGAACCGGAATCAAACCCGGAATCGTGATGGGTGTAAATTAATTAATTTTATTTTCATATTACAACGTCACCAAGCTCAGGATTTGTCAGATCCCTGTCTCCACGATACTGGCTCATCAAAATGTCTGATCCACATGTGGTACTTTTCCTCATCTCTCAAGCAAAGCCAGCCATCATCATCATCATTTACAGTGGGATCTTGAACACCACTGCTGCCTTCACTGCTATTATTACCGCTATTATTACATAGATATATTTCAAGTCTGTTATGCCTCTGAATATTCTCGTTCATCCAGGTCAATGTATTCCCAGGTCATGTTACCAGTGCATTTTCTGCCAAGGACTCTCCCACATTTTTTTTACATTCCTGCTACCTCCCTCACCATTAGTGGCGTTTTGAGAACCTACCACATCCAGCCACCCCAAACACGGTCAAGCAAAGCATTGGCTGAAGTGTGTGCTGCGTTCGAACCATTATGGAAAACGCACTCGCTGCCACACACACGGGGGGGTTAAAGTCAGTAAATTCCTAAACTTTTCCAAGAAAGACGCCCACAAATGTTGCTCAGATTGAAGTCCGCCATCTCTTGATGTAAATTATTAACTACATGAGGCATCATATTACAGTGATAGCTTGTTAAATTCAGCAATGTTGCATGTAGAAATATATACTGTAGAGAATCAATAATACAAAAATATATTAATGTGTAGTCATATTCTTTTTCCATTTTGTCTTTTCTTTTTCTGTATTGTCTTTTTGGTGTTGATTTTCAAGTTTTGTCTTTGTCTCCATTTACTGGACGGCTTAAGCTGGCTTGTAAAAGCAATGACAATACAATGGCAGTACAGTAGCAATGACAATACAGTACAATGTGGCAATACAATACAATACAAAATGGAATATTTTCCCTGAATATATCTACTACATTGGGTAATAGGAGTTTAAAGATACTATAAGGGTGTTATTTCATGTTTTGAGGGCTCTAATAATGTTAAATGTATTTAGAAAGTCATAAACAAGTTGTCTTTGTACTAACTACGAAAATATTCAGTTAAGTAATATTCAATTCATATTCTCACAGCCTCCCAGACACTTTTTTTTGCATTCTACTATACAGTGCTTCTAATTTTTGGGTTAAGCAGTGCACTTTAAACACCCACAATAGTAAACATATTGCTAAATGTATTAATACCTCTCTGACAATGTCAATCAAACGGAGCTATTTTGTAGATCTGAATACTGTTATTGATACTGAATTCCTCTCAGAGGCCAAAAACATGCATGTTAGGTTAACTGAAGACTCAAAGTCGTCCATAACTGTGAATGGCAAACTAATCCTCCCTTTTCAACACCTTAAAGGGGTTAAAAGCCTGGGCTTTTCACCCACTGGCACTGGATTCATTTGGAGGGGGTGTGTGGTCACAGGATCGAGGTCGGCTGGTCTGTATATATTGTACTACCGTATATACTGGAAATGCTGTAATTATATCCGGGGCGTTTATATACCTAAACCGCAAAGAGGTCAGAGCATTAATTGGTCGTTCCTTATGTTTAGAAATACAGGAGGAAGAGGAGCTCCTGGAGGTCCGCTGCAGGGATGTAGAAGACCTTCTGGCCGAGCGGGACTGCACCATAGGAGAGATACGCAAGGAGTTGAGCCACAAAGGCGCTCTCGTGGGAGCCCTTCGAGCCAATCTGAAGGAAAAAGAGCGCCACTTCCTGGAAGAGCTGAAACGGCGCAGCCACTGCTCCACCATCCTAAACACAGAACTGCAGAAACAAACCGAGGCGGCCGCGTACCTCTCCTTCCAGCTCCACGCCGCCAAGCAGCAGCTGCACCATCAACGGCTGCAGCAGAGACAGGCGTTCCTGTCCAGAGCTTCCAGTCAGGGTCCCCAGTACGTTGCAGAGCACATTCCCCCGCATTTGCCCTCAGGAGCATCCCCTGCATCTCCTGTAGTTAAACCCAAGCGTAGGAGCACGAGAGCTTCCTCCAGGGTGGAGCGCGCCCGGGAATGTGTGCCCATAGAGAAAGTGACGGGCCCCGCAGAGCCTGCCGCCATGCCGGACCCCGCTCTCTTCCTTCACCCCTGGAGACTCAGAGTGCGCTCTAGGCAAGCTCTGACACAGAGACAACCTCCAGTCGGTGTGGAACAAGGGGATGAAGAGGAATCTGGTGAACAAAGTGCAGTGAAGCCACAGGAACATGCAGCTAGACTGGTATCTTCAACTGCAGCGCCCCCTTCTGCTGAGACATAGGCAGAGTAGCAAAAATCTTTAACTTTAGCTTCCGTCATCACTGTTAATATTGCTGTTCTGCACATTGTCTGAATTGACTAATTTTAGCTACTTAACTACACCTTTTTAAAAATACTACAAACCAACAAAACTCGGAACCTGTCACTTTAACTAAGTGAGTGTTTGAATCAAATAGAAGGATGTGTTTAAATGGGTTCATACACTGCGGGGGCCTTATTCGAAAACAATTTCTTTTTCCTTCACTTTGGAAAGCTCTTTTTGCCAGGCCCTGACCAACTGTGACCTTTCAAGGTGAAACGTAATCAGCCGCTCCAGCGCCTGCACTGTTTGCATGACCTCTGACGAGAGTCGTGCCTGACAATATCTGCTGAGATGTGTACGTCCAACAGCAGATCAGAAAGTTGAAAGCCATGACCGCTGCATCCATACTGCATCATACACAAACACTGTTTAGACGATCAGGAGAAATCTTGTACAAAAATGTTCTTTAACCAGTCAACTCTCATAATTCAACTTATATTTAATGTTTTCACACACACCACACTTACAGTATATGCAATATTAGACATATTTTGCAGAATACACACTGTACAATGTTAAACATTTTCCATTTAAAGCCTCACACATCCTCAAACAAACACTTCTTACAAGGCATTTTAGGAGGTTTTAAGACCAAGTGTGCATATTTTGAATAGATATTCCAAGTTTTCTGCAGCAGTCCTTAGCATGTGTGTGTTTGATACATCAATTGCTTTGTATAAACAGCTGCTCAGTGCTTATTCAGTTGTGACTGAGTGTCCTAAACACAAACGCAACTACAACAACTTTGCTTGAGGGACATCCTATTTCGTTCCATTTCAGGAAGAATGGAGATGTGCTAGTTGCTTTTATACAAACTCTCAAGAAGCTGTCATTGTTTTTTCTTGTATCTATTTATTTAGGTAATTTTTTAAATCTTTGCTTGTCTTTATTTACTTTTGTATTAATATTGCTATGTATATCCAGAGGTCCATTGTAAAATTAACCTGGTAATAGAAAAAATATGTTTTTACTTCTAACAAAACAATAATAGTTCAGTTGTAGATGTTGTGATGCGCACCCCAACTGCAATGCATTTCCTCTTTAGAAGGCATTAGCGTCAGGTTTTGTCTCTAATGAAGCAATATATTTACAGTGTATGTATGTCTTGACAGCTATTCAAAAACATTTTAAGTATTAATGTACTTATAGTTCTCTGATGTTGTCTATTTAGCTTAATCTGTTAAATAGTAGCAGTTCACTGAAGGATTAACATGGAGAGAATGGTGATATGCTGCAGAGGTGGTAGCATTAAACATGTTATGCAGCATGTGACATGGCATGTTATGCCAACTAACACCATTTTCTTATCGGATTCTGAGCAAAGATAAGGTGACTGTGTGCACTATTCATTTAAGGAGAAAATAACTGCTTTGTCTTTGCTAATACGCTATTGTTTTCACTGCAGGAGTCATGAATTAAGACTGTTACAAACGCTAGGCACCATCCAAAAATGAAATGTCAGGTAGATTAAAGCTGTTGTCGCACTAGATCTCCCGCATTCAGGAGACTGTATGTATTCAGTTCTCAGCTCTTGCTTTGTCTGCGTGTACAGTATGGATGGAACAAGCCAAAGAGAGCATTGTTTAGAGTGGTGATGAAAGCCTTTCACATTTCTTTTTTATAGCTTCAAGACTATAATCCTCAATTTACTACTTTCAAAAGTATATGGCAATATATCACCACATCATCATCATTCCCCTCCATCTTTATAAGAACCTTAAAGCATTGTCTACGTCTTCCTTAAGTAAATACCTGTTATCAACACCATAAAGCATCTCATATTTGAAATGTGTGGTCTCCACAATGAACCACATACTGTATGAGAGGCTGGTCCTGTATGTCCTTGGGCGAACAGAAGGTATTGAATGATAACTGCATCATCTGTTTAGGCCTCCCATAGTGTTGCACTGCAAACATGATTGGAATAAAGACCGAGATCTTTCTGTGTGTGTTTTTTTGTTTTTTAGACTTTATAATGCACTCATTGGACACTTTTTTGAGTACACCATTCATTTGGTGCATGTGAACTTCATCAAGTGTTCATTGTGAGTATTATCAGAGAACTTAAAATTTCAAAAGAGATGTTTACATTACTGTTAAAAAAACAAAAATATAAGCAGTGTTTCATGTGTATATTTGAGGCTGAAGTATTTTAAAAGAATATTTCGTTTATTTACATTTTTTGTTCTTTGCACCTTGAGTGTGAGTACTCCTTGAAATGCATTTTATGAAAATTATTTTAGTTTTTCATTAGGACCAGTCCAGGGCGTACCCTGCTTCTTGCCCAAAGTCAGCTGTGATAGGCTCCAGCATACCGCCGCGACCCTATAGTGAGGACAAATAGCATAGAAGATGAAAGGATGATTTTTCATTAGGGGAAAATGTGTGAGGATATATTAAGAACCTCTTAAGGGCAAGAACAAAACGTAATAACTTCTTGATTAAAGTAGAATATACATTGCTCAAAAAAGAAAGCGAACACTATTCTAGATCTGAATGAACAAAATATTCTTATTAAATACTTTGTTCTTTACATAGTTGAATGGACTGACTACAAAATCACTAATCAAAAAATATCAATGGAAATCAAATGTATCAAACCAATGGATGTCTGAATTTGGACTCACACTGAAATCCCTCTTTTCCAAATTCCTCTAAGTACATTTATTTCATTTCCACAACATGTCAAGTTCTTTGTCAATTTGTGTTGCTTCCTAATTGGACAGTTTGATTTCACAGAAATGGGATTGCCTTGGATTTCCATTGTGTTTTTTAAGTTTTTGCTGAGCAATACTTTCCAGAAAGATGCAAATTCATATCCACAGCAAAGATCTGTAGAAAAATAATTGCTTTTTTGTACATAAGATCAATACGATGATTAATATATATTTGGCAGGGCCAAATCAAAACAAAAAGAATTCAACTCTGACGGGGGAATTCCATTTGCAAAGTAAGATAAACCTACAGTAGTTTGCAGTACACCAGCGAAAAAACTTATTGCAAAGGGTCACTTTGTGTGGTGTGTACATTTTGAAATGTTCAATAGTGCTTATTGTGGTTTTCAACAGATTGTACATTACATGAGGTATGTGCATTGTCAGTGACTCCAGGGTTTTATGTTGCACTGTAAGGCCTGCCATTGTGTTTTCTCAGGCCATTGTACCCTTAATTTGATAAAAGTGTGCCCTGTGGGAACACTTTTGAGGTCATGCCACACTTCAGTTTGACAATTGATGGCATCAGCTTAAACTAGGTCAAAGGTCGTCAAGTAAATTTGGTTTGTAGACTGGTTTTATCAATGCCTGTCTTGGAACGCATCTTGGTCAACAAAATACAGCATGTTGTGTACCAAGAGATGATTGGAAGTAAATTTGACGCGTGTGCCTTTCCGTAGCAGACAGATTTAGTGGGCGGGGCTACGTAACGCAAAGGCAAAGAGGTCAAGAGGAGGAGAGACGAGAAGCACGTGTGCGCCATACAGCGACGTCCTCCCTGAGCACACTTGTTTAGCTAAGCCTGTCTCTTGCGCATGTAGCCAGCTAACCAGTCTTTTCACAACAAACACACGTACTTCTTCTCCTGACTGGAAACATGGTGAGCAAGACGGATGACATTCCGCCTTCGGCACCCAACTGTGGTCCTGCTGAACTTGCGGACGAAGTCGGGGATGGTGCTCAGGACGCCGATGGAGGAAGCAGGACACATTTGAAGGAGTCGTGCGGCTGCGGTGAGCATGGTTTACTGTGGGCTCTCGTGCAGGCAATGGCTAGGTTGCTACTTGCTAATGTCACTAGCATCCAAGCTGACGTAAATATTCAGGTTACCGGGCGGCTTAAACCGAAGCTGCCGCTACTTTAACCAAGTTAAATGGCCAGCACCAGCACTAAAAGCGTAATGGCTGAGAATGTTAGCCTACTGAACCCATGGCAGACTCCTCGGTGGATACTACAGTGTGCATGTCGTTGTAGCTCACCCAAACAACCTAGCCGTCCTGCTGACGTTGTCGTCCTGTCGGGCATTATATCTTAGCCAAGGGGCGCTCGCTACAGCACTAATATGGTAGCCGAAAGACGTGTTTTTTTAAGAAATAACCAGTCGACTGAGACAAGCGGAACTCCGTGGGTTCTTTTGCGCAAACTCGTAATGACGTACAAGAGGGAGTAACTGAAGGTCACCTTCAATGGCGTCGCACACTTTCCGCATGAACAAGAGGGGGGCGCGTTCTTACGCCTTTGCCTTTAAATGCGTGTCCCGTTTTGTATGAATTTAGTTTATGTGTGATCCTTCCGTGATTTGAAAGGCAACACGAATGGATGTTATGCGAGGGAATCAGCGGGTAGAGCGTATACAAAGCTGCACCGGGGACTTGTCCTCCCCCGCCGGTGAGGCTGAAGTCGAGTGGTCCTCCTCGACCGGGAAGCGGAAGCTGGTGGTTACGTAGAAAAAGTCATGAAGTGCGTGCACAGTGAGGGGGAAGGTTACGCAGACACAAGGCACCCGGTGAGTACCGATAGCCGAGTCAAGTACATATCAAGGATTGGTGGCGCTCGGAGAACTGTGAGCACCACGCCGTCTGTAGTTTTGCACCGAGCCGAGGGCTGCTGCCAGCCCGGGGAAGAAGTTACACAACTTGGGCAGCAACTCACCGCAGTCTGCGTGTGTGTCATGTGGCGCCTGAGCTGGGCTAGTTTAACAAAAAAATAAAACCCACCGTTAAATGTGTCTAATAATTGATTACTTTGAGGATTCGCATTAGAGATATGTAACCATAAATACGTAAATCGTATGTGATCATCCAATCACTCAAGTCCTTCACAATGATTCTAATCTAAATATGTCCGAATAGCACCATAACAATGCTGCATTGCATAGCCAGTCAAGGGTGATGCTTGCAGGCTGTAACGCTCCTGGCGGGAGGAAGGGTGACCGGGTTAATCTCAGGAATCACTAACACTATTGCTCTGCTAATCTGCTCATCTCAACCAGCCAGATAATCAAACAGTCCTGTCCGGATGACTGTAATCATTATGCACGTTCCCACTGAATAGACGAATAGGCATTACAAATAGCCAGGGGTGCAGCAAATACTTTGTGGCGACAGTGCAACTGGGTTTGTTGGTTGACATTGTCATGCCAGCTGACAGTGTCCCCTGTGGCAAAAGGCATACGTGTGTGTCTTTTAGGTTCGGTTGATATGCTGTGTCTTTCGTAGGCTCATAGTCTTCTAGTTAGTTTTTGCTAGTTGGCTGCTTCCAAGTCTGATTAATGTTCAATTCCTCGTTTGCTTTTCACCTCCTATTTTTGCTTGGCAACATGCCCAAGAAACAGAGACAAGGTACAGCCCAATGTGTACCACACACAGTTTTACCCAGTTACTGTTATTTAGGAACAAACTAAACATTTTCTCACATAGTGGCCTTTGCTCTTTGTCCTTGCCCAGTTAATCACCAGATGCATTGTCTACTTGAATACATTAAATAAATGACTTGCCCCCACAGGAAAAAATACAGGTATCGATTATCTTTATTAAATTTGTTCAATAATCACTTTTTTAAGGTCATGCCACAGCATCTCAGGTCAGGACTTTGACTAGGCCACTCAAAAGTCTTTTTCTTTTTCCTCAGTTAGATGGAATGGAACATACGCCTTTCAAATGGTTCAACTTTTGTCTCGTCAACCCCAGCGTATTTTACCAAACCTATTGGGGATCATCAAGATGTTTTTGACAAAATTGAGACGAACCTTAATGTTCCTTTTTGTTTAGCAGTGGTCTTTCTTATGATGGAGTCATGAACACTGACCTTAACTGAGGCATGTGAGTCTTGCAGTTCTTTGGATGATGATGTAGGGTCTTTTGTGACCTCTTGGATGAGAGGTTGCTGCGCTCTTGGTAGTTTTGTTTGGCTGCCCACATCTTGGAAGGCAGGGTTTGTAATTGAACGTGGGGCACCGCCACTACAAAATGAAAGCCGTCACAGCTTTAAAAATTAGTTTTTTAAAACTTGAAATTAGGCCTGTCACCATAATTAATAAATCGATTAATAGAAGAAAAAAAGGAAGTCAGTCATTTTTCTGTTCCCGATAGATTGATATATGCCCGCGTGTTTGTTTGCCTCTCTCTCTCGATCCTCTCTCTCTCTATCCTCTCTCTCTCGATCCTCTCTCTCTCGATCCTCTCTCTCTCTCGATCCTCTCTCTCTCGATCCTCTCTCTCTCTCGATCCTCTCTCTCGATCCTCTCTCTCTCTCGATCCTCTCTCTCTCTCGATCCTCTCTCTCTCTCGATCCTCTCTCTTTACCGCACAGGCTGTAGTGACAGTGGTACTCCCCTCACTGTGCCCGGACTGCTCTCTCATGGTGCAAGGCAGTTTGCACGGGAAGGGTGTGGAAATATTTCCACATGTACAGCTAATCTTTGATTTTTATTTAGTCATTATCATTAGTATTTTATATACAGTATGCTATATGTATTATACTGTATTAAGTATAAGAGATACAGTAAGAGATGCCAAAGTCAAGATTCGAACCCAGATCTTTCAGATCTCCTGACTGTGTGGCCAACATGCTAACCCCTCGACCATATTGCATTTATAGCGCTGCAAGTTGGATACACCTGTACTATCATAACCCTGGACTCTGAATGCATACTTTTTATACATGACAGATTTCTGTAACAAAAATAGTAAAGTTATTTAATTTTCTTAATTGTTATTTTGAACTAAAAATATATATTAAAGATTTCATTTACAATGTGTTCATAATACTCTAAAACAGGCATCAAATAAAATGTAGGTTTCTGTCAAATAGTACAAAATGTTGTACTTTAGTACTAGTGACATAGTACTACACACCAGCGGCAGTCCGCCCTCCTGTGCAGCCCACCACCATAGCTTCAGAAAATCCCAGTGGAAATGCAGGTTGTACTTAAAGCGTTGGATAAAAACGGACCAGAAATAATGCTTTGACATTTGAGCTGACAAATGCTGAATTTTCATCTGTAATCTAAAGACTTTTGCGGATGTATAAGCGTTTCCTGAAAAGGTTGGTTGATCACCAACGTGTTTAAGGCCGTTTTGATGACAGCAGTGTCACCGTATGTACTAGCAGTACAAATGAGATGCATGCCATCTGTGTGTTTTTCAAAGATGCAATGCTCTTCTGGGTTTACCTTCTACTTCCCAGTCAAAGCTTATGGAATGAACTGTGGGGCATACGCTGATCAGATGATCAATTTGTGACAGCATAATCCAGGTGTGATAGCTCAGTTATTAGAAATTCCAGCAGATTCATCTTATCGTGGCCTGTAACAGTTAAAAGTTGTGAAGCAGTTGTTTTAGTATTCGGAGTGCGGATGCTGGCTGTTCTCTATTGTGACCCCCGCCTTTCTTTCAGTGTCTGTCGTGGTCCAGTTTATGAAGCCCCACCCCCTGTCTTTGGCAACCCTGACTCTTGTTTACCCTTGACAATGAGCAAGGACACAGTCTGGCAGCAGCTGAGGCCCTGTCCACACATAGGCGGGTATCTCATAAAACCAAGTTATTTTTTCACAATTTGGCCCACTATCCACACGAGCCCACAGATATACGGCACTAAAAAGCTTGGTTTTCAAAACCTCCGGTCAAAATGTAGATTTGGAGAAAACTTCTGTTATATGTTTTGATATGGATGCAAATAATCGAAGTTTTACGTTTCCAAACGTCACTGGCTGCGACATCACACACGTGACCTATATTTACATCAGAAACAAGACGGATGCCCTCAGAACTGTGTTGGTTGTAGCTACTGTTCAAGCGCTTTTTGCTAGCCTGTTTTTGCAAGCCCAAATA
Source organism: Oostethus manadensis (assembly GCA_024372805.1). Taxonomy (NCBI): domain Eukaryota; kingdom Metazoa; phylum Chordata; class Actinopteri; order Syngnathiformes; family Syngnathidae; genus Oostethus; species Oostethus manadensis. The sequence continues at coordinate 2,245,561 of QODF01000028.1, read as the reverse complement.
CTGCTTCAGGTGAAAAAACGGAGGCGGAGAAGCACTTTGCGGGCAGCCATGTTTGACAGGGTGATGGAGGGTGATTCGGATTGGATAGAATTTAATTAACTATTGCTGCCTACAGGTTTGGCATGCTTATGACTGTGGTTCACAATGCATTTATGCGGTTACGTGAGTATGCTTTTTTTAAAGTTTTTTTTTTTAAATACAAGGTTGTGTACACAATTTTTTCATAAACTGAGAGGGAGAAATATGCGGTTTTACAAATACCCTGCTACGTGTGGACAAGGCGTGAAACACTTAGTGCACAGTCCTTAATGCTACTTTTTTATACTGATTATGTTCTATACGACTGTTATTTTACAATTCCTTAAAACTTTGATATTTACTATTTATATAATTAGTATATTTACTTGAACTACTAGCTGACGTTAGGTCAGTCCGTTTATAGTTAAGGAAGCTGATAACCGATATTTAAAGCTAATATTCATTTGCAGTAGAAGTGTAAAAAAGGTGTAAAAATGTTGAAAATACAAACATTTAACTGTAATTAACTGCCTAAAGCATGTTTATTTAGCCTGAAGCATGTTTATTTAGCCTGAAGCATGTTTGTTCAACCAAACAAACAAAAAAAAACAGCTCCAGAAGGGCAAAGCATCTCTCAGAAGTTGAGTTAAAACAGCAACCTTAGCCGGGAATTGTAGAGTTTTCATGTGTCTTTCATGCAAAGTCGCACTATTCTCTGCGTACACATCTCCACCCACTGTGCTCGTTTGTCATTAAATACAAGGGTCATGTTTGAGTAGAACTAGGTCTGTTACAATAGCAAATTTTGCTGGACGATTATTGGCCTATAAATGGTTGATAATCGATACTGACAACATTTTTGGTGACAGTTTTTTCATTAATTATATGGCATAACAATGTGAGTATATCATATCAAAAGCAATGAAGTTTCTAAAAAGTATTCAACATTGTAATTGGAAGTTCAAGAGCTTTTAAATAAAATTGTAGATGCACCGTAACAGCTTTGTTAAAATAAGCTTTTTTTATTACACTATTTTATTTATTTAAAAATATATTTATATGAATATATAAAATATATTTATATTATTTTATTACCACTATTAAACAGGATGTGCATCGCTCTTATTTTGAAGGGCGGAACTGTGAAAGTGTGACTTTGACGTGAGATAGTGTAAGTGAGAAAGCTACGAAGTCTCTATTTTACACACAAATTGCACAAAGTTAATGGACAACCTAAAACGCTGGAAACAACAACGATCGCACACGCGTACATAGATAGTAGAGTCCTATAATTTCCGTAACGGAATCGCGGAATTGGCCAATGAAACTGAATTTACTGTTAAATGCTATTGCAGTTGGGCCGGATGAGTATATTTTTTAATGTAAGGAGCGTTTTACAATGCCTGATGACGACGTGCAGGTTCTGAGTGAAAACAGTTATTTTTGCACACAGCTCGTCCCAGCCATTCTCACACACACAACAACCTTCCGGCCTTCAGAATCAGAGCGCTCTTTGACACATGTCTAAATGTAAACAAATCTCACATATATGTGACATATAAGTGACTATCCATCCATCCATCCATTTTCCTCCGCTTATCCGGGTCCGGGTCGCGGGGGCAGCAGCTTCAGTAGGGAAGTCCAGACTTCCCGGTCCCCAGCGACCTCTTCCACACCAAGGCGTTCCCAGGCCAGCTGTGAGACATAGTCCCTCCAGCGTGTCCTAGATCTTCCCGGGGGCCTTCTCCCGACTGGGCAGAACACCTCACCAGGGAGGCGCCCGGGAGGCATCCGGACTAGATGCCCGAGCCACCTCAACTGGCTCCTCTCGATGTGAAGGAGCAGCGGCTCTACTCTGAGCTCCTCCCGGATGGCCGAGCTCCTCACCCTATCTCCTAGGGTGAGTCCAGCCACCCTACGAAGGAAACTCATTTCCACCGCTTGTATCCGCAATCTCATTCTTTCGGTCATGACCCATAACTCATGACCATTGGTGAGGGTGGGAACGTAGATCGATCGGTAAACACGACATTTTCACGAAACATCTTCACCACGACGATCCGGTACAGTGGCCGCATTACTGCGGATGCTGCACCGATCCGTCTGTCGATCTCACGCTCCAACCTTCCCTTACTTGTGAACAAGAACCCGAGATACTTGAACTCCTCCACCTGAGGCAAGAAAATATGAGTGACTATATCTTCCTTAATCACAAGCACGAGTTTTACAGTTTGTTGAAGATTTTGTAGCAATGTGTGCATCCCATTAGAAAAGTTAGCCAAGCTACATCCATTTCTCAATTACTGGGCTAAATTGTCCGTTAATGGGTTGCATCAGTATATGTTTTTTTTTTTTTACTTAATTAACCGGACCTTTTATTCGCTAACCCAAAAATCACACACACTATGCTGGTAAAAATAAATATAAAATGTAAAACTGAATTCTACAAATGTAAACGGAATTTGGAAAAATAATTAATCTGATTTTTAGAACCCTAAAATAGGCTTAACATGTGAAGTCAATTGACAGCACATTTTACGGGTTATGGTTCATTCTCCTAATAACAAAAAACAAAGTAAAAGTCATCACAAGATGTTTTGGATATCGGCTCACATATACGTATTCCAGTGCATGCTTATCAAAATAAAGTGCAGTAAAAAAATTTTGAAATGTGATTTTGAAATTTGATATTTGAAATTGTTTGCAATCTAGTGGTCATTATGTGCATAAGTAAGCTATATCCGTATCTACAGAATGTAGCATATGTAATGTATGTATCTATATAGCATATATATTCATACAATACAGTATATTTAAAAATTTTTGGAAGTAAAAAAAAACAAACTCATTTTTAAGGCGTGGCGGGTTTAATTTTGTAGTGGCGCACGGCCGAGACCAATTACATGTTGTGGAAACCCTGTAAAACAGGGTGTTGTTTTTTTAGAGGAAACCCTGTAAAAGCTCTTGACATTCCACTTTCAACGTTAAATACTCATGAGAAATTAAACTTACTTTTGATCGGTGTACTTGCGTTATTGTGTGCGACCCAGATTTCCAACAAGAAATTGTATGACATTTCATGTGACTGCCTGGCAGAAAATTAGTCACGTGGCTTGAAATGGTAAATAAAAAAATATATATTTTAAAACTATTTCTCCTCCAACTTGATGGCACGAAATAAAGGTGATGCATTTCTCTGCTTGTTCCTTGTAAATAGTAATGGGCGATATAAACAATACGCGATTAGAAACGATATATTTGGCATACAGTAGAGATTTGAATCACCATATCGCCATAATGCATGTTGATGGAATTATCTAGCTGCAACTCGCAAAATGGAGAGCAACAAGCTGCAACGGGTTGCCAAGTAGGCATGGGTCGGTTTTTGGTTTAACGGTATAGTCACTGTTTCAAAACTGCAAAATTGTTTGTCATACTGTTCCTGCAGTATCAGGGAAGGTGGAGGTCCTGCTTGTATACTACTTGTAAACATGCAAGTATGTGCGTCTCAAACAGATTGCTTTGCTTCTGTCTTTGTGCAGGACACAGTGCAGACACAGCCATGGTGAACGGTGGAGGGACACACGAGCACACCGAGGAGGTGGAATCAAAGCAGGATGGGCACAGCAATGCTAATGGGATTGATGAGTCCAACGAACAGGAGGTGATAGTTATCCAGGACACTGGCTTCACTGTAAAGATCCAAGCACCTGGAGCTGAGCCCTTCGACCTCCAGGTACAGACGAAACTGATTAGTAACTGGATGTTATCCTTTCTATTTCTTACTTCCACCTCCTCCTTCTCTTCTTTGCCACCCTCAGGTGTCTCCCCAGGAGATGGTGCAGGAGATCCATCAGGTATTGATAGACAGAGAAGACACCTGCCACCGCACCTGCTTTTCGCTGCAACTAGAAGGAAATGTTCTGGCCAACTTTGCTGAGCTCAAGTCCATTGAAGGCTTGCAGGAAGGATCGCTGCTCAAAGTGGTGGAAGGTTAGCTAATTCTGATTCCAGCTGAAGTTTTGTATATTGGAGCTGCTGTTAGATGACAAGGCATTGCAAATGTTGTTGATTGCTCCGCAGAATCTCAGTGAAGAGATGAGTGCAACCAAACAGAAACAGACTTCCTACTTGACTGAATTTTGTTAACATTCATGCATAGATTTATTTAAAATGTCATACTGACAGCAATATATTTGTATGAGGTGCATGATACATTTTAGAACACAAGTACAACCCTTGCAGTAATCCGGTTTGATTATCACTCCCTAGCTATATTGCATTTTTTCAGAAATTAATTTTTTAAGAAACTATTGCTGTCTGTTTTGTGGTAGACTATGGTGTATTATTAGCCATTTTAAACATACTTTATCGGCCAAAAGTTTGGACACACCTTTTCATTCCATGTTTTCTTAGTTTTCATCTCAATTTACATCGTAGATTCTCTCATGGAATTATCCACTTTTAAAAAAGTACATAAAACTTTAAACATGTAATTTTAGATTCCTCAAAGTAGCCAGCCTTTGCTTTTTTGATAGTGCTGTAATCCCTTGGTGTTCATGTTACATTACTGTAACATGACTGACACTTAGTGACTAGTGTAGTGACTGTCTTTGAATGCGCCTTTTGAATGCCTTTTATATTTGGATTTTAGATCATTTAGCCATTTTTTTAATGCTTGGAAAAATGCTTAATTTAGGCTAAAAATACGTAACATTCTTATGTATTCTTATTCTATTTTCTTATTTTTCTTATCTCCCCTAGCTTGCTTGTTTTACTTTTAAGATTTATTATGACATTTTTGCAGAGCTGCCGAAAATATGAATTTGTCTTGGGGATGAATGAATGATCAATCTGTAACATTTGCTTAAATATGCATATGTTTTGACTAACAATAAGCCATACTCAACCACGAAACAGCATGATTTAGTCATATAGTTTTGAAGCGTCAAATTTGAACTGCAAAGTGTTGAGTGGTGACTATAGTACCATAATTTAAATTCTGCTAAATCCTTAAGTCTTTAGACCAAGAGTAGTTTGATAGCCTTGAGGTCAGGGTGCTGGGCAAGTTCGACCGAAAAGAGATGACCTTTACATATTATAACAAAATCATACGGTGTCAATCATCATGAATGTTATCACAGACATAACTGTTTTGTGAGTGCAAGTTTTTATTTACCACTGTTTTTCATGAACTTAACATCTTGACATGTTTTTATAATGTGGCGGTGATTGAACACTGCAAAGAAATTTGACTCCCCGTTTAGAATAAAAATAGAAGAAAATAAATAAATGTCTGGCAGGTCCTTGTACTAATATTTAATTTGCCACCACTGCATGACCTTTGTGTTTATTACCCAGAGCCATACACTGTGCGTGAAGCCCGGATCCACGTGCGTCACATCAGAGATCTGTTGAAGAGTCTGGACCCCTCGGATGCCTACAACGGAGTGGACTGCAACTCTCTCTCCTTCCTCAGTATCTTCACAGATGGAGACCTTGGAGGTAGCGTATTTTCATCAACATCCTGTGCTTTAGCGTTTGCTGCACCTTTGTTGTAATATGTTGGAAAGGCCCAGATGGACATGTTTTGTTTGCTCTTTGACTGCAGAAAGTGGCAAGCGGAAGAAAAAGGGCAGCGATCTTGAGCAGATTGACTGCACTCCGCCAGAGCACATACTACCTGGCAGTAAAGATCGGCCCCTGGTGCCCCTTCAGCCACAGAACAAGGACTGGAAGGTAAAACCCTGTTTCCTCCACCATGCAGTTCAGATCTCTACTACATAGCATTTTGAAGGTTACCAATGCTAACACTTTGTTGGACTACCAAAAACTGCATGTGGACTCACAATGTCTTTCTTACCAGCCAATGCAGTGCCTGAAGGTCCTGACCATGAGTGGTTGGAACCCTCCCCCCGGTAATAGGAAGATGCACGGTGACCTCATGTACCTGTACATCGTGACAGTAGAGGAGCGCCACGTGAGCGTCACTGCCTCTACACGCGGCTTCTACCTCAATCAGTTAGTCAACTTTTCACATATGAATCCAGTTCATTTCCAGTTCATTTCTAATGAGTGCACATATAATTGTCATATTTATATATGCACTCATTACAAATTTAGAGAAAGTGTTTCTCCAACACATGTCGACATAATCCACTCTGCTTTCTTGTTGTAATTCCCTACAATGATTAAATTTGTGTCTGTCTGCCCTGCGATTGACTGGCGACCAGTCCAAGGTGTACCCCGCCTCCTGCCTAAAGTCAGCTGGGATAGGCTCCAGCATACCCATGACCCTAATGATGATGACATGGTCATATTGTCACACTCCTCCAATGAGATGTTTGAACTCATTCTATGTTGGCTGTGACATCACGACGAGAATATGTTCAAGGAACCATATTCAGACACATGCAGCTATGGCTACTTGGATTGTAGTGAATGTGAAGTTCCGGATGGGACAGTTTGGTGTAGACATCACCTGCTCCGCCTACGTAAAAGTGTTTTTCAAAATTCTAGCCTTCATACAGACAGTTTAAAATTGCTTTTAGTAAGCCCTATGGTTACTGGAAACAAGCCGTTGTGTGTAGCTTTAACGCTAATGAGCTGTCATCAGTTTGTGGCCCTGAGAAGTGCTGTCGGCCCCTCTTTACATATACTCTGTAACTCTGCATTACCCAACGTAACAGACGCCATATTACCATGCAACAGTGTAACATTAAGGAGTAGGACAGGACACACATGTTAGCCACACCAACATTGTTATGTGGTACAGTGCTAACATAACAGTCATTTTTTGACTTATGGAAAAAAAAAAGAGCTTCCACACCTGTAGCTCATAGACTCACACTTTAAGATGTGTAGCAAAGCCTGTTTTTTGTTTTTTTTACAATGCTGTCCTTTGTTAAATGGTGGCTGTATAACCACAATATGTACAAGGAAGTGTCAATCAAAAGCGAGGATATATACTTTTTAAGTCAGAATAGTTATACGACTTTTGTGTTCCGGTTGTGCAGCCGTGCGTAATGAGGATTAGGCAACATGCGTTGTATGCTGTGAGTGGTGCTTCCAAATCATGTACCATGCACTTTTTGAAGTCCAAAACACTCAGTCATGTAAATTAGGTCAAATTGGATTACTTCTGGAAGTTGAATTTAGGTCATCTACTGTTTTCTTTGTCTTCCTCGCATGCAAAATGTTTTTCCGGTTTGTGTTTCGGTCAGGTCTACTACCTACACCTTCAATCCGAAACCAGCCAACCCGAGTTTCTTGAGCCATTCTCTTGTGGAGTTGCTGAGCCAGATAAGCCCTGCCTTTAAAAAGAACTTCACTGCCCTGCAAAAGAAAAGGTAAACACAAGTCAGTGCACTTTGTGTACCACTCCTAAGATCGATGTAGTATAATATAAGTTGTGGGCAGACAAGGCTTCTTACTGGTTGTGGCTCGCAGGGTCCAGAGGCATCCATTTGAGCGAATAGCCACACCATTCCAAGTGTACAGCTGGACGTCCCCACAGGTAGACCACACCATGGATTGTGTACGAGCAGAGGATGCCTACACCTCCCGCTTGGGTTATGAGGAGCACATACCAGGACAGGTGGGATGTAGCTACAGTGTCAGATAAGCTGCATGAGCCTCAAATGAGATTTCATTTACAAGATGATGGTAGGCAGTCTGAGGTATTTATCCAATGTTTTAATTATTCCCACTGTGCACTGTACAATTACAGACAAGAGATTGGAATGAAGAACTTCAGACCACAAGAGAGCTTCCTCGTAAAAACCTGCCTGACCGCCTGCTGAGGGAACGAGCCATTTTTAAGGTACTGCGTCTTTTTTTTTGTTTTTGTTTTTGCTGCACTGAATAATCTGTTCTAAAAGAGCTTGATGATAATTTTCAGTGTTTCCGCTACATGTTGTGGATCGTGGCGTTGTGCTACTACAAAATAAGACGCCACTTCTTAAAAACTATTTTTTCATACTTTAAAACAGTGTTAAGTAATATATTGTATACCGTGTATGCTATATGGATGCATGTATAGCTCATTATTTACGCACATCCATCCATCCATCCATTTTCTTCCGCTTATCCGGTCCGGGTCGCGGGGGCAGCAGTTTCAGTAGGGAAGTCCAGACTTCCCGGTCTCCGGCGACCTCTTCCAGATCCACCGTGAGGACACTAAGGCGTTCCCAGGCCAGCTGTGAGACATAGTCCCTCCAGCGTGTCCTAGGTCTTACCCGGGGCCTTTCTCCCGGCTGGGCATGCCCGAAACACGTCACCAGGGAGGCGCCCGGGAGGCATCCGGCCGAGATGCCCGAGCCACCTCAACTGGCTCCTCTCGATGTGAAGGAGCAGCGGCTCTACTCTGAGCTCCTCCCGGATGGCCGAGCTCCTCACCCTATCTCTTAGGGTGAGTCCAGCCACCCTACGAAGGAAACTCATTTCCGCCGCTTGTATCCGCGATCTCATTCTTTCGGTCATGACCCATAACTCATGACCATAGGTGAGGGTGGGAACGTAGATCGATCGGTAAACAGAGAGCTTTGCCTTCCGGCTCAGCTCTCTCTTCACCACGACGGTCCGGTACAGCGACCGCATTACTGCAGATGCTGCACCGATCCGTCTGTCGATCTCACGCTCCAACCTTCCCTCACTCGTGAACAAGAACCCGAGATACTTGAACTCCTCCACCTGAGGCAAGACCTCACTCCCAACCCGGAGGGTACAGTCCACCCGTTTCCGACTGAGAACCATGGCCTCGGATTTGGAGGTGCTGAGTCTCATCCCAGAAGCTTCACACTCAGCTGCAAACCGCTCCAGTAAACGCTGAAGGTCACAGCCTGATGAGGCCATAAGGACCACATCGTCTGCAAATAGCAGAGACGAGATCCTAAGGTCACCAAGCTGGACTCCCTCAACACCTTGACTGCGCCTAGAAATTCTGTCCATGAAGATTATGAACAGAATCGGTGACAAAGGGCAGCCTTGGCGGAGGCCAACGTTCACCGGAAACAAGCTCGACTTACTGCTGGCAATGCGAACCAGGCTCCTGCTTCGATTGTACAAGGACCGAATGGCACGTAGAAGCGGACCATCAATCCCGTACTCCCGGAGCACCCCCCACAGGACACCACGAGGGACACGGTCGAATGCCTTTTCCAGGTCCACAAAGCACATGTAGACTGGTTGGGCAAACTCCCACATACCCTCGAGTACCCTTGCAAGGGTGTAGAGCTGGTCCAGTGTTCCGCGACCGGGACGAAAACCACATTGCAGCTCCTCTAACCGAGGTTCGACTAACGGTCGTACCCTTCTCTCCAGCACCCTGGAGTAGACTTTCCCAGGAAGGCTGAGGAGTGTGATCCCCCTATAGTTGGAACACACCCTCCGGTCACCCTTTTTAAAAATGGGGACCACCACCCCGGTCTGCCAGTCCAGAGGTACTGTTCCTGACTTCCATGCAATGTTGTAGAGGCGTGTCAACCAACACAGTCCTCCAACATCCAGAGCCTTGAGAAATTCTGAGCGGAACTCGTCTACCCCCGGAGCCTTGCCACTGGGGAGTGATTTGACTACCCCAATTACCTCAGCCACGGTGATAGAACTGTCCACGTACGTATCCTCAGACTCTGCTTCCTCTACGGAAGGTATGTCAGTGGGATTGAGAAGGGCCTCAAAGTATTCCTTCCACCGACCAACTATATCCACAGTCGAGGTCAGCAAGCCCAGGTCCGCAGTGTAAACAGTGTGAACTGGGAGCTGCTTCCCCTTTCTGAGGTGTCGGACGGTTTGCCAGAACATCTTCGAGGCCGACCGAAAGTCGTGCTCCATAGCCTCACCGAACTCCTCCCACACCCAAGTTTTTGCTCCGACCACCGCTGAAGCCGCGTGCCGCTTGGCCTGCCGGTACCTGTCAGCTGCTTCGAGAGTCCCGCAAGCCATCCATGCTTGATAGAACTCCTTCTTCATCTTGACAGCAGCCCTAACCCCCGGTGTCCGCCATCGGGTTTGGGGCTTGCCACCACGACTGGCACCGACCACCTTGCGGCCGCAACTACAACTGGCTGCCTCTGCAATGGAGGCACAGAATACAGCCCATTTGGACTCAATATCCCGGTCCTCCCTGAAGATGCAGGCGAAGCTCTGCCGGAGATGAGAGTTGAAGACTCGACGAACGGGAGACTCTGCCAGACATTCCCAGCACACCCTCACTATGTGTTTGGGTCTACCAGGTCTGTCCGGCATCCTTCCCACCATCTAATCCAACTCATTACCAGGTGGTGGTCAGTTGACAGCTCAGCCCCTCTCTTCACCCACGTGTCCAGAACATGCGGACGCAGGTCTGATGACACGACCACAAAGTCGATCATAGACCTGTGACCTAGGGTGTCCTGGTGCCAAGTGCACTTTTTGACATCCTTATGTTCGTTTGTTATGGACAAACTGTGATTTGCACAGAGGTCCAGCAACAACACACCACACGGTTTCAGGTCAGGGAGGCCGTTCCTCCCAACCACGCCCCTCCAAGTCACACTGTCAATGCCCACATGGGCGTTGAAGTCTCCCAGTAGAACTATGGAGTCACCAGCTGCGGTGCTCTCCAGAACCTCTCTGATAGACTCCAAGAAGGCTGGGTACTCTGAACTGCCGTTCGGCGCGTACGCACAAACCACAGTCAGGACCCTTTCCCCAGCCCTAAGGCGTAGGGAAATAACCCTCTCGTTCCCCGGGGATTACTCCAGCACAGAAGCACCAAGCCGGGGGGTAATAATAAGCCCACACCAGCTCGCCAGCTCTCCCCTGCAACAACTCCAGAGAAGAACAAGGTCCAGCCCCTCTCAAGGATTTTGGTTCCAGAGCCCAAACTGTGGGTTGAGGTGAATCCGACTATATCTAGTTGGAATATCTCCGCCTCTTCCACAAGCTCGGGCTCCTTCCCCACCAGAGAAGTGACATTTCTTGTCCCAAGAACTAGATTTGCCTGCCGAAGACCAGGTCGCCCAGACACCTGCCCTCGACCACTGCCCAAATCGCATTGCACCGGACCCTTATGCTTGCCCCTGTAGGCCTTGGGAGACCCTACCAGGGGCATAAAGCCCCCGACAACATAGCTCCTAGGATCACTCGGGCACTCAAACCCCTGCACCATGATAAGGTGGTGATTCACGGAGGGGCACACCACACTCGTATTTACGCACATGCTGACCACAATTAGTTTAAAAACTATTGAAAATATCCTAAAAATATTTTGCTGTGCTTTATGCACGCAATAGAGTTGCCTGTCTGCCTTGCTGGCACTTACGACCAGCTTCACTGTGCCACACTGTCTTGGGTTGATTTTCACTTTTTTTCTTATTACGGTTTCTTATTACTATCTATGTCAACATATGTGACCGCTCTCATTTCAATCTCATTCCACTTTTTTCATTCCACAGTTTTGCTTCACATAGTGGTTTAAGGTGGAAAGAGCACGGTTCAGCAGCAAATTCCTCTTGTTCGTATGGAAAACACCCATGTCACTGAAAATCCAGCCCACATATTTCTGGTGAACATAGCCATTAGACCACAGCAACTCTGTGGTGTGTCTGTAAGATTAGAGATCCTTCTAGAACGGCATCAGAAACCGTTGGGAATGGATATTGAAACATTTTTAACCACAGTAAATATTCATCACTGCTGGTGATAACAATTAATTAAGCTTACTGGTAACAGCAGAAAGTCCCATGTCATCAAAGAAGCAAATGGTGCGGTTAGGTCTATTCTCTTAAATATGATAAATGTAAATTTTGGTTCACAATGATATAAGGTGGAAACATCTACACTTCTAAAGTTTGGGAACAACTAAAAGACTGAAACAATATAATAATAATAATATTAATACATTAGTTCTCAGTGGTTGTTAGGTGTTGATATTTTACTTTTTCTGCTTGTCCCGCGCATCTCCTGGGTGTGTGTGCATATATCTTACACTATACTGTAGTAACATCAAGAATAGAGGAAATCTACACAAAGTTCTTTTGTTGATATCTATATAATGAAGAAATAGACGACCAATCACGAAGACCAAATAGATAAATTAGTTGGCTCATGGTATAGCAGTGTTTAGGTTTTTTTTCACCATTTTTACCCACAAACACCATAATGTGAGTTTTGTTTAATCATATATATTTTTTATTAAGTATTTCTTTGTGGGTGGCGGGGCCAAATCACAAAATGTTTTTTTTTTTGAGACTCCCTTTCTTAGGAGTAAGATGACATGTGCTCAATTTGTCTAACCACTTATACTAAATCTTCCCAGGTCCATAGTGACTTTGCAGCTGCGGCCACTCGTGGCGCCATGGCAGTCATCGATGGCAATGTAATGGCAATCAATCCCGGTGATGAAACACACATGCAGATGTTCATCTGGAACAACATTTTCTTCAGCCTGGGCTTTGACGTGCGGGACCATTATCGCGAGCTGGGTGGAGACGCAGCTGCCCACGCTGCTCCCACCAATGACTTGAATGGCGTGAGAGCGTACGGAGCGGTGGACGTGGAGGGTCTCTACACCTTGGGTACGGTGGTGGTGGACTACAGAGGCTACCGTGTCACCGCCCAGTCCATCATTCCAGGCATTCTGGAGCGTGAGCAGGAGCAGAGCGTCATTTACGGCTCCATCGACTTTGGAAAGACGGTCGTGTCTCACAGCAAATATCTGGAGCTCCTGGAGAAGACCAGCAGGCCACTCAAAGTCAGTAATATAGCTACAGTACTTCCTCATGTAGTGGCCCCTACACTATTAAATGGTGTGGCTCAGCTATCTACTTGAACAAACAAGCAGCTCTTGTGAAACTGAAGCTTTTTGTAATTGTCATAATGGATAGTGGCAAAAATGACATCAATTTAATATGCTTATGTGCACACATGAGCATCTAAGACAACGGATGAGCAAATGAGTGCTAACCAACAGCAGCCCCGGCTGGAATCATGTAAATGCGTGAAGTGTGGAGTATTGTTGAAAATGAGTTCCCTCCTCTATATCTTAGGTCCAGAGGCACAATGTACTGAACGAGAAGAACGATGCGGTGGAGCTGTGCTCATCCGTCGAATGTAAGGGCATCATTGGAAATGATGGCCGTCACTATATATTGGACCTTCTTCGCACCTTCCCACCTGACCTCAACTTCCTTCCTGTGGAGGGAGAGAAGTTACCTCCTGAGTGTCAGCGCCAGGGCTTCCCTCGCCAGCACCGTCACCGCTTGGCCTGCCTTCGCCAGGAACTCATTGAGGCCTTTGTCGAGCACAGGTTAGTGCTTGTTCTCTAGAGGGCTCCTCTACTACTGTCTGTGTGTTAATGCGCGATAAAAGAAATCCAAATTTGTCCTACCAGTACACCAGAGATTTTAATTCTATCGATTTTTAGCAATAGTGCATGATGGTTAAATCTGGTCACCACCTGCAAATTTAAGCGCAACAACCTGCAACGCATTGACATTTTAAGAGAGAGAGATCCCAATTTTTTTGACTTTTTTGCCTTTTGGATTGGATCAGGAATAATCAGCCCATTGCTTAGCCAATTTTCTGGGCATCTGCTGTAAAGTGTTTTGTTCATGGTAAGTAACATTTTGTTTTTATATTTTATATGTTCATCTTAATTTTTATTTACATAGTATTTTAATGCAATTTTGGATTGTCATTAGTTCTTTAGGTTACTTAATACTTCATCAAGTCCATGTGTGATTTGACTATTTTTCTAAAACATTAAGGTGAAGATGACCTTTAATTCTCTTTAAAGACTTTGATCTCATGGGGTTTACAACAATACTAGAAAATTCTAAATGCAACAAACTTACTTTAGTTACTTGGTAAAACCATTTTCTATTCCATAATCTGATAATCTAACATTGTCAAAGTATTGGATGGGGACTCAACATCGGATCAGATTGGAGGCCAAAAATGTTGATCAGGACATCCCTATAAAGAATATATTATGATCTATATTATCGCAAGTTAAATTAATTCAGTGGTTTTCAAACTGGGGGGCATGCCCCCTGTGGGGGCCTGGCATTATGACAAGGGGGGCACGGGGCTACCACAAAAAATGTACCATATTTTTCAGGAGGGAGGGCCTGAGGAAAAGTTTTGGAACCACTGGGTTAATTGATTACTCTAAATTGTCCATAGGTATGAATGTGAGTGTGAATGGTGGCCTGTCTGCCCTGCGATTGACTGGCGACCAGTCCAGGATGTACCCCGCCTCTTGCCCGAAGTCAGCTGGGATAGGCCAGCGACCCTAATGAGGATAAGCGGCATAAAAAATGGATGGATGGATTATTGCAAGAGGCTGTAATGCATATTGCAATGTGGATTTTAGCCCGTATCGCCCATTCTTAGTTTGCCGTTAGTGTGTTTTGTGTAATTGTGGATTTTCGGCCCCCTCTTCAGATATCTTCTCTTCATGAAGATGGCTGCACTACAACTCATGCAGCAGAAAGCCAACAAGGACGCCAACAAGAACGAAACGCCCGCCATCACTCACACCTCAGAAACAGAGACCAACGCTGATACAAAAGACACCAGTCCCTCAGATTCTGGTGCACAGGTCTTGACAGACTGCTCAGTCCAAACAGACAGCAACCTGGTTGTGACTGAAAAAGACGAAAAGCCCTCCAATATCTCCACCAATGGGCCCCTGGAGCCCACACCCACACAGAATGGAGAGTGCAAGAACCCGCTGGAGGGTAAGGAGCTTGGGGAAAGTATTCCCGGATTAGCGCAGGCCAAAGAGCTGGCGGAGACGTTAGTTGCCGAAGATGGAGCTGGTATTGGTACGTCCAGAAATGCCCTGCGAGCAAGGACAGGGCAGCGCAGGGACAGCTACACTGGTGGACCGTTGCAAAGAGAGAAGTAGTATCGTGTGTATTTGGAAGAATTCAGATATCCTAGAGGCTTCACTCCACTTGGCTAGCCACCCCTGCTCAGCCCCGCCCTCTGTGTTCCAGCTTGCTGAATGAAGTAACTAAATCATTAGAATCACCACATATTGTTCATCAATATGTGTTTTGAGAATGACAACACTTGATTTGCTCACCCTCTCAGGAATGATGTGCACATTAACCTCAATGATCTAACATGCACTGTGCGTACTCATTTTAAGAGCTCGCTCTTTGTTCTTATTGTTTTGAATGGTGTTGGGTCTGCACTCGTACATGACTGTTGCATGTCTGCTGCTTGTACAAGATTGGTAGACAAAAATGTCTCAGGTTGACAGTCTTTGGTCTCCCCTAATGTAACTGATGTCATTCTCAAACAGACCCAAAAAGCCGTGAGGTCGTCCTTAATGCCTGCAAGGCAGTCGGCTCCATCAGCAACACATCTTTCGACATCAGATTCAACCCTGACATTTTTTCTCCAGGTAAGATTGGGACATTCTTTTGTATTGCAATCTGTTCACATTGTCCAGAACCTAAACAAAGAAACACCACTGGGTTTTTTCACGCTGGGTGGTGGGCTGCATGGGAGGTGGACTGCCACTCCTGCATCCCCGTGGGAGCGACTCTTTTGGAAATACATTTATTGTCTGTAATGGTGTCAACATTTAGGTGGTTTTCACAAGCTTGAAGAAGAAATGCATCAATGTTATTAAGGGTCCCTGACATGATTTATCAACTTTGCTTAAATATGTTCTTTATTGTTTGTAATTTTGTTGTAAGTTGGGAGCGATAAATTCAGAAAAATGAAATCGGCCAACTTCGAAAAGGGGCGTTTCCGGAAGTGACCATGGCAAAGTCATACCGTCTATGGGCGCGGTGCAAACAACTCGTCGACTTCGATCAGTTTATTTTTAAACAAAATAGTAGTCATGCCAAATTGTTTTGTCCAAAAGACAACTACAGAGAACAGAAAGACAAATGGACCATCACCTCGTCTTCTGTTCTTTGCAATGTTCATTTCAATGAAGACTGCTAAGAAGGGACACTTTTTACAAGAAGCATTTGTCTTGAAAGTAGAGTATAAACACATTTTAGGTACTAGGATGCTATTCCTGATACTATGCTACACAGGAAGGGACAAGACGAACCACGTCAAAGCTGCCACAAAACAGTAAGTCATTATAAACACTATGCCAAACTGGCGACAAGCATTCATGTTATAAAACATTTTGTACAGCAATAGTGAGGATAAGCGTCATAGAAAATGGATGGATGTTGACGGCAGGGGGTGGGACGGTGGTGAAATACACACTGAAAATGACTCTAAAGACCCCTTTATGCTCTTTAAGAAGCAGATTTAAAGCAATAATTGAAGGATAAGGAAGTCCAAGGTAATTTACACTTTGGCCCCTTTTCTGAGCAGGCAATTCATAATTGTTCCGGGAATGCAAAATAAATCTAATTTTGGCGAAGTTACTGTTCTCTTTCTTAAAATAAAAAAGGTAGAACATAATTACAAGCAACTGCACGGTGGCTGAATGGGTAGCATGTTGGCCTCACAGTCTGGGTTTGCATCTCCGTTGGGAATCTCTGTGTGGAGTTTGCATGTTCTCCCTGTGCGTGGGTTTTCTCCGGGCACTCCGGTTTCCTCCCACATTCCAAAAACATGCATGTTGGGTTAATTGGTGACTCTAAATTGTCCATAGGTATGAATGTGAGCGTGAATGTATGTCTATAAGTGCCCTGCGATCGACTGGCGACCAGTCCAGGGTGTACCCCGCCTCTCGCCCAAAGTCAGCTGGGATAGGCTCCAGCATCCCCGCAACCCTAATGAGGATAAGCGGTATAGAAAATGGATGGATGGGCTTATCATTGCAAGAAAAAAATCAGAACAACAGTGGCTCCCAAAACTGACCCCGAGCCCCGCATTCCTAGTCAGTTCAACATGCATCCGTCATCCAGTCAACAGGCATGACTAATCGACTTACGACAAATGTATCGTCTTTATCATTCAAATTAAAATACTGTAGCTAAAAACACACATCTATATAAAACCTGCCATAGTATCTGTTGAATCGACTGATTACCTATCAAACGATCATTAGATCGATATATGCTGTCTGGAATGGCAATCAATTTAACACAGGTAGTTAGATCATAGGAATATCAATGATACGTCGATCTAGTGAATGAATCATTACACCTCTTTGTATGTAACAAAAGAGCAATATTTTTTATTGTTTTGTTGATATTGTTACATTTTCTGACTAGTACACGGTGTACCCCACCTCACATTTGAAGATAGCTGGCAAGGCTCCAGCAAATACACGGCCTACAGTGACCCTTTAAATACTGTTTCTCTGTGCCTTTTCTTCCTACTATTAACATAAAGAATACATATTTAGTACAATTGTAAGTCAGTATTTATGTACATTATACATTTTATATCAGGGGTGCACACAATGAAAATGATTTACCTCTTACTATAAAACACCTTTTTATGGCATAGTCGCATTAACGGATTTTCAATTTTATGTTGCTTTTGTATCCACAGTGAAGACTGTTGCTGCACGGAGACTTGCTGTATTTCATCAATATTACCACCGCAAACTGTCAGATGTGTATTTGTCCCAAAGTAGTAACAGCGTGTATGTGTGTGTGGTGCTATTTCCAGGAGTACGTTTCCCAGACGACAGCGCGGATGACATCCAGAAGCAAAAGCAGCTGCTCAAAGATTCTGCTGCCTTTCTCGTTTCCTGCCAGATTCCATCACTGGTCAGTGAAACGGGGTAGTTTCTGCCTTAGATTTTATTGGCAAACCATACGTTGTGTGCATCTGAGTTTCAAGTTTTATATTTATGTCCTAACCAGGTTAAAGACTGTTTGGACCACAGTGCTCTGCCCATGGATGGAGCCACTCTGACAGAGGCCTTGCACCAACGAGGCATCAACATTCGCTATTTGGGCAACGTCCTGGAGTTTGTGGATAAGACCCCTGCCAAAGCCCAATTGGAACACTTCTATGTGAGTGTAATGTTTGACTTATACACCTGCAGTTATTCTATTCTTTTCAGGTTGTACGCTAGTTGGAAGGGAGGCAACAGCTTAGTCATGTCGATGGGTAGCAGTGCAATTTTCTACGCAGAATAGGATTTTTGTAGCTTCTTTCTTGAATTTAACAGGGTTTCTTCACCTTCTTTATCAAAGTTCAAAGCCGAGAACCGGACTTGACTAATTTACTTGACAATCACCGTCGTGGGACCAAATAAGTGATTGCGATTTTAGGTTCTGTTGAGTTGCATCTTGAGCGCAAAACCTGGGTTGGTTGAGTCACTTTCACATAATTAAACCACTGTTTCCATTCTCACATTGTTTTCTTCTATCTTTAGAAAATAGGAATCATGGAGCTGATCACCAGATGTGCAAAACATATCTTCAAGACATACCTCCAGGTTGGTAGCTTACAACATACCTTTTATTTTCACAGGGTTTGATCGCTACTGTTTTAACCAACTGGATATGTTTTTCATGACTCATAAAGGGAGTGGAGTTGTCCGCTCTCTCTGCCGCCGTAAGCCATTTTATAAACTGTTTCCTGAGCTCCTTCCCGGACGCTGTCGCTCACCTACCCCCTGATGAGCTTGTGTCACGCCGCAAAAACCGCAAGCGGCGCAATAGAGTGCCCGGAAGCGGAGACAACACGGCATGGGCCAGCCTGACACCCAGCGAGTTGTGGAAGAACATTGCGTCTGAGGCTCAGAGTTACTATCACTTCACCATCCAATGGTAATGAATTTGTGGATGTTTATTTTAATCTATTGTATGTTTATTAATGACGCTGCGACCTCTCCGCAGTGACAGTGTGGACCAGGTGGTGGAGAAATATGGCCTTCAGAAAATCACTCTGCTGAGAGAAATTTCTGTCAAAACAGGCATCCAAGTAAGACATTTAAAAATGTCGTTTTTTTCATCCTTTTAAAAATAATAATAATAATTTCATGTGTTGTCCAGATTCTGATAAAAGAGTACAACTTTGACAGCCGCCACAAACCTACCTTCACAGAGGAAGACATCCTTAATATTTTCCCTGTTGTAAAGCACGTCAACCCAAAAGCCTCTGATGCCTTCCACTTCTTCCAGAGCGGCCAGGCGAAGGTGCAGCAAGGTGAGGCTAGTACACACCATGCTCATGAAAGGCAATCAGTGCTACAGTATGCTTGCCGATGTTTGGCACCTCAAGGATGAATAGTTTTGACTTGTCACGGGTTCATAACGTGACAAGATTTCCCTTTTGGTGGAAAAGCTGTCCCGTGAGAACAGGGCAGCCAGAAGCCAATCAGACTGAACTATGGCATTGCTACTGTGAATGATAAACTTAATATGTGCGGGGCATTATTGTAAATGTAAATCAAGTGCTTTTCACACTTAAACCCTGCAATCCAACTGCCGTTGGTGTTCCCAGTGCCAGGGGTGACATGTGCCGCACGTGTATATATCCAGGCTGACGCTGTAGTAATTCTACATTTGATCAAAGTTACTAGATTTATCACATCAAGAGTCGTCTGCCCCCCTAATCGCTGTTACTATTCGTCACCATCAACATTAATAGTGGAAACACCGGATCTGCACGAAGCAGATGTTCACAGCAAGTGGCTCCCTCCATACTTTGGTTCTCCTGACCTCCGGACTGGCACCGGGGATGCCCGCAGCGTGTGTCCAACATTTAAGACGTAATGTGGTGACCAATTCCTCTTTATAACACACCTCATGAAGTATCCACCACACAGGGTCTTTGCCTCTGATTTCCAAGCAGACCCACTGGCAGCACCTGCCTTACTGGTGACACGCATGGGTGTCCAAAGTGTGGCCCAAGGGCTGTCTGTGGATCATTGCAGAAATTCTGCCACAGTATTTTTTATTATTCTCATTATGTATAATCATAAGTGGTTTAATTTGGTCTCAAAAATTTAAACAATGATATCGTGCTTATTGTCTAACAAGGGCAATAAGCATTTCAAAACATGGTTTTGTGACTCTGCTAAAGTTTTTGTCCAGTAATAATTTTTTCATAGTACTTTTCTTAAAAGTAATGAGAGATCTTGTTTGGTCTCGTTCTCGGGAACTCAATCTTGTGTATCGTTTCATCTTGAGCATAATATACTTGCTCCATTCTCGATCTCTCAACCTGAACAAGCTATGATTGTCTCTAATCGGTGCAGTCATTCCTCCTTATGGTTTGTTTGCGCTGAAATTTGTTTTGGAACGTGATTGTTTTGTTGAACAACTTTGACAAGTAGAACAATGCCAAGTTTTATGTACCATTTGATACTTTTCTAGGATTTTTGAAGGAGGGATGCGAGCTGATCAACGAGGCTCTCAATCTCTTCAACAACGTGTACGGAGCCATGCATGTGGAGATTTGTGCCTGCCTGCGCCTCTTGGCTCGCCTTAACTACATCATGGGGGACCACGCTGAGGTAGGCACCCCCAGCAGTAGCGTGCAAAGTGTTTTTGCACTAGCCTCAAAAAACAACCAATTTCTGCTTCACAAATGACCATCTCCTTTTCCCTGCAGGCACTCAGCAACCAGCAAAAGGCTGTTCTGATGAGTGAAAGAGTTCTCGGCATCGAGCACCCCAACACAATTCAAGAATATGTAAGCTATCTTGCTTATTGTTGACAAGTGTGTCAAATGTTTTGACATCCTTCTCCATCTTTGCTCTGTCAGATGCATTTGGCTTTGTACTGCTTTGCCAATGGTCAGCTGTCCACAGCCCTCAAGCTTCTTTACAGAGCTCGTTACCTCATGTTACTGGTGTGTGGCGAGGACCACCCGGAGATGGCACTGCTAGATGTGAGTTTCACGTGTGCGTTTACTTATGTTTGTGTGCAACTTCCTGCTTAGAGTTTTTAATATAAAACCTAGATTTATATAATAGTGAGATGTCAAGGATGATGGAATCTAGGGCTATGATCACACTTCAGGTCAATTCCAAGTTTTATTTATTTTTTTGCTCAAATGCAACCTGTATCTGAATTTTGTTTTGTTTTTATAGTATAGTCTCATACCTGTCTTTTTTCGTATGTGGATATAAATCTGATATGTATGCAATGCGACTGCATTGTGAACGCTCACGTGGCATATATCCGACATATACATGATGGAAAGGCGTGTATTGCCGTGCTTACCGAGAGCTTAAAGGTAGTCACTCATGGAATGACGCAGTTTATCGGGCAATACTTGGATAAATGTACTCACCGATGTAAGCAATAGTTTATCCTATCCGAAAATGATTTTTTATAAGGTGTTAGTGAAGCAGCTTTTGGCAGTTTCTCACCACTCGCACCTTGGAACAGACGTGGCAAGTTGTCTACCAACTTCCATACCAAAATTCTTGCGATCTTTCCTCTTAATCTTCTACACGGAATCATTTGGTTGAGAAAATATTGACTCCTGTTGCATAAAATCCTTGAAATTGCCCCAAACGCTTTAAGGAGTGCATGCTGGTAATGTGCAGATCAATAATGAAATGTCTTTCTCTGATACCAGCTCTTCTTTAGCTAAAGTTGATTCTGATATCAGAATAGTGATACTTTAGATACTTTGGGTATATGATTTTGACCTCTTGTTTTTTCTCATGTTGTATGTTAGCTTGTCTGTAAGTCACCCCACTACTTCAGTATACTTCACAGTTTAAATTAAATCAATAAATAACTGTCTTGTATTCTATATGCTGTGATTTGAAATACTCTACACTACGTTTTACAATTTACCAGACACATTAGGTGAATTTTTTGCACTTATTATTAAATTGGTATCGCCGCCAGCTTGAATTTCACTCAGTATCGAATCATAAATTAAATCAATGGTATTGCATGTCACTGGGACACACACAGCAGCAGTCTTTACTTCTAGATACACACGGCAATGTGAGGGATGTCATGTTTCTGCGCATGGACATCACTTTTCAGGCACAGTGCGTTCACATAACAAGTCACATTTGTTTGGTAATGTGAACAACCATATAAAACAAAGGAAACACAAAATCCCAATTGGGAATCCTCCCCTGCAGTGTCAACGTAGCCTATAAGGGCTCCTGAGTTCCAATGAGGCCAAACAAATCCGTATGTTCCTCCTATAAAGATGAACACTAACACAGATTTAGACAAATAGTGAACAATATTTGAGAGTGTGCAGTTAGTCAAGGGAGGAGGAAAGCTTGTAAAGTCGTAATTTGTTGTTTTTTACACATTTTCTTACACTACTATAAAATAGTCTGTCATCATACTTAGCACAAAAAATAGAAGAGGAGGCGGCCATATATCACATTCCAAATGAATGTGATATATTGTTAGAAACTTGGACTCTTATGGCTCAAGTACATATTTCAGATCTGCATGGAACTTTTATTTATTTTAACCGTCAAGGTCCTAGATTATGTTTTTATTTATTTTAAATACTGTAATAATGACTTTATAATCTACTTTCTTCTTCTCTTCAAACACACTAATAAGCCTGTTGTCCATGTTTATTTTCAGAGTAACATTGGTCTGGTACTACACGGAGTGATGGAGTACGATCTATCTCTGCGATTCCTGGAGAACGCTTTGGCCCTCAACTCAAAGTACCATGGAGTACGGTCACTCAAAGTGGCCCTTAGGTAAGCAAGGAGGCGTACTAACCATCCTTATTCATAACCATCCATATACCCGTGTGACATTCCATCGTCTTCCATGGTTTGCTTTCCAGCCACCATCTTGTCGCCAGAGTTTACGAAAGCAAGGCGGAGTTCCGTTCTGCACTTCAACATGAAAAAGAGGGCTACACTATTTACAAGAGTCAGGTAAGCCTCTGAGACTCTTGTTCTTATAGTTAACCATGTCTGTATGCAGTCATCTTAATTATTTTTAACTTTTCAGATGGGAGAGGCACACGAGAAAACAAAGGAGAGCTCCGAGTACCTAAAGTACCTTACCCAACAAGCTGTGGCTCTGCAGAGAACAATGAACGAGATCTACAAGAACGGCTCCAGTGCCAGCATTGTGCCACTCAAGGTGAGAGCTGTGTGCTTTTTGTCTGCACGCGTTGTCGTAAACTGTTTGACAATGTTGCCTCCTCCTCCTTCTTTCAGTTCACTGCTCCGAGCATGGCCAACATCCTGGAACAGCTCAACATCATCAATGGCATTATATTTATACCTCTCAGGTACATGGATGATTACAATACCAAGTTATTTGAAGTTAACGCGATTTAACAGACAGCATTTCTTTTATGAGCCTTTCTCGTCATGTTTTTCCTCCTCATGCTATATTGCAGTATTACAGTGGAACGTATAAAGTCAACTGCCCCAGTGGTGCAATTTAGAAATAAAAAGACAATTTCAAGCTTAAACAATTCTCTAAAGGCACCTCAACAAGTGTGTTTAGCTTTTACGTTTTATATTGCAGCCCTAGCAGGAATAAGTGTTACAGAGACCATAGAACAGTGCTTTAAAAAATACAGTAGCGGGGCAGGCCCACCTGGGATGCTGTTGCAGTGGGGGACTACTCCACATTTTTTTCAAAGTTGGCAAGTAGTGTCGTAATTCATGCTCAAACAATGCTGGTGCCAGCAACCCATACAGTGGTATGTAAAGACAAATAAATTAGGTTGTCGATAGTATTTCAGAAAGGGGGTCTTGAAAAAAAGTATTTCAAATAATTGAGACAAAACAGTAGCACACACAGCAAATGTCTGTCCTGATTGTTTTGTACAATATGAACAAAGCAACAAGAAGTTGACAACAATAAAGGAAAAAAGAATGGAAACTTTTAAATCTTGAAGTGAAGAGACTCATTTTTTTGGGTACTAGGAGTAATCTCGTTGTTGGTCATCACTTACTTGGGAGCACGCTGTTATCCAATTATTCTTTTTTATTTACACTTGTGACAGTTAAATGTTGCTTATTGCTCATTGTAATGTTAAATATGTAACAGATTTGTTCATCTTTACAGTAGTGTTCAAAATAATAGCAGTGCAATGTGAATAACCAGATTAATCACTGCTATTAGTATATTTGTGTTGCTACATGGCCAACAAGTTACCAGTAGGTGCAGTAGATTCTCAGAACAAACAAGACCCAGCATTCATGATATGCACTTTGTTGGCAATTAGTTGAAAGGAGGGAAGCAGTGTGGCATTCAATTAGTGATCGGTGATCAATTTTGTGAAAGAAATAAAAGTTTTAAGGATTTATTGATCTAAGGATGAACCAGCACTTGTTGAACGTGCATTTCTCTTTGAAAGCTTGAGGAAAATGGGTCGTTCAAGACATTGTTCAGAAGAACAGCGTACTTTGAGTAAAAAGTTGGAGAGGGGAAAACTTATGAAGAGGCGCTAAAAATATTTGGCTGTTTTGCTTTTAAAATGGAGAGCAAAACCAGAGACATGTGGCAGAAAACAGAAGACAACTATCAAAATGGATGGAAGAATAACCAGAATGGCAAAGGCTCAGCCAATGATCAGCTCCAGGATGATCAAAGACAGTCGGGAGTTACCTCAAAGTACTGTACTGAAGATGTCTGTGTGAAGCTAATCTATTTACAAGAATCCCCTGCAAAAAGTCCCTTTTGTTTAAAAAGAAAAAAAAAGACTCACAGAAGAAACACATCAACTGGCCTAAAGAGAAATGGAGGGACATTTTGTGGACTGATGAGTGAAATTTTTCTTTTTGGGTCCAAGGACTGCAGACAGTATGTAAGACGCCCCCAAACTCTGAATTCAAGCCACAGTACACAGTGAAGACAGTGAAGCATGGGTGGTGCAAGCATAGCAGGGATCATGGTTCAGTTTGCATATGTCAAAATACTTGAAGAGGTCATGCTGCCTTATGCTGAAGAAGGTGAAATGGGTGTTTCGACAAGACCCCAACGACCCCAAACACACTAGTAAACGAGCAACATCTTATGTTATGGAGTGGCCAGCCCAATCCCTGGACCTTAATCCAATCGAGAATTTGTGAGGTGACATTAAAAATGCTGTTTCTGAAGAAAAGCTAAGAAGCGTTAATTGTGGAATGTTGTTAAAGAATCTTGGAGTGGAATAACAGCTGAAAGGTGCCACAAGTTGGGTGACTCCATGCCACACAGATGTGAAGCAGTTATAAAAAACTTTGGTCGAACAACTAAATATTTGTTTAGTGATTCACAGGATTGTCAAATCCTTTTTTTTTTTTTTTAAAAAAACACCCCTTTCGACTAATTGCCCAATTGCACAGCCTTACGAGCATCATATCATAAATGCTGGGTCTTGTTTGTTTATACTAATAACAAAGATGAAATATACTAATAATGATTAATGCGGTTAGTCACATTGCACTGCTATTATTTTGAACACTGCGGTACAATCAATTTTACCTTTGGAAATCGTGGACATTTTCGTAATTGGAGGTTGACGAGCAAATGTTCATCCGTACCTTTTTGTAACTGGTAGTTTTGACCCTGATTTCATTTGGTAATTGTGGAAAATTACACGAGGGAACATGATTACAATTTCACAATTCAACATGCCGAAAAAGGAGACGTTTGGAAGAAGCAAAGCTTATTTAATCCTATCCCCCTGCAATTACTGATCGTCTCTTGAATGATTTGTCCCTTTCAGCCAAAAAGATCTGGAGAACCTGAAGGCGGAAGTGCAGCGACGACAGCAGCTGCAGGACCCGGAGAAGACCGAGCTGCCCACGGAGGATAGCCCACTGGAACTAGTGGACAAAATCCCTGTTGATTAATGTCTAAAAGCTCTCAACTCACGGCTACTTTTTTCCGTTGCAAAGGGTGGAGGCCGTGCTGTAACGGCCTTGTCGTTAAACCCTTCCACCCGGGAACTGAGCACACAATATCAGCTTTGAAAAAAGAGAAAAAACGGGGGGATGTATGTGTTGAGGGATTCCAGAGAACAAACACTTTGAACTGTAGGACAGAGGACAACTGAGCAGGAATTCCTACAAGACAGGGGAGGGGTGAAGGTACAAAGATTGAATAATGTAACACGCAGAGGGGAGGAGCCAGAGGACTAGACACAGAGGATGTCATTCTAAACCAGAGCCTTATCCACCGTATTACAAGGCCTAGTTACTCCACACACCCCTGTTAGCCCAGGACTACGTTTGGCTTCCCTCAAGGAGCCTTTAGAAGCCAAGGGCATGTAGCCTACCTAGAACCGAAGGCTACTTTTCACTGTGCGCTCAAATCAGATTACATGTTAAATTTGAGAGACGTTTCAAGCGGCCCTTTTTAGAATGTATAACTCGGACACCCCCCCGACCCCCATTAGGTGCCTGCCGAGTCCTACAAGCAAACGGCAAAAACAATGCAGCGCTTGTTCTATTTCTTTAGCTGGATTTTTTTTGTTTGATTTTCTATCTGTGATACTAGTATAAACAGGAAAGTTACGAAAGTATTTTAGACCTGTTAATGTAAGACATGTCTGTTTTATAGTAAAATGTATAGAATGGAAAAAATGTATACATCAGATTTAATCATTGGTTCATGGAAGAGTTCATAAACCGTCCACTTTAAAGCAGATTCCGCTCTATCCTGTCTGTGTGCAATGTTCTATTTTTACACACGGAAAAGACGATGTGCATGTATGTTTCTATGTGTGTTGGTGTGTCTTTGTGTAATCCAACAGGACCGTTAAAAAGAGGCGCAACTTGAACGTTGGTTTTCCAAATGTTTTATTTTTCTATGCACAGTTAACAATTTGGATGCCTGACGCCTCTCCGTGGCTGTGGAGTTGTTGGAAATCTGTTTAGCACCAAAACGAACCTTTCCTCCTTGCAAATGGAAAGCCGCTCAACATGGAGTGCAGTGACTGATTCATGTTCTGTCTTGTACTATTTCTTGTCACCTTGCCCACAAAGCAGCATGCAGTGCACTTGCTGTGCTGTTTTGATTGTGTCATCAACACATTTCCAGCCTAAAGTGGATGAGGAAAGTACGGCGGTACCAAAAATAGAAAGAAAAGACTGACAGTTTGTTTGCCCTTGTTTAACTGCAATGTGTAACTTCATAGTTGCCGTGTATAAATGTTTGTGATTAAAGCAATATAGAGATGGGGCTGGAAATGATTGTTTTTAGAAATGCAAAATGGCATAGTCACTACTAATCCTAAATGAGTCGCTTACACAACAAGGAAGTCATTGCAATCTTTTTTATCAAGTCAACAAACCTGTACCTTTTCATGCCCAACGGATGACAAATTAACCAATGATAAAGGTGATTTATGCAATTTTTTTGTCTGTATTACTTTTCTATTTTTTCTGTATACATACCGATCAACATTTGCATTTGAAATATTAACGGCAGGGTTTACAGGTAGCCCATGCGCTTGACCGAATCACTACCAACAGTGTCCACAAGGGGGCAAGCAAACCCCCTCCACAGTGGAGGACAGAGCAAGGCTAATAAATTGACTTTGTCTTGTAGAAGGTTTTAAGTGTGCTTTTGATGGTGTGTGGCAATTGTGTCGTTACTATTTTGTTTTGGTCTGTTTGCTTTTACATATAATATATAATATTACGAAGAATTATTGATCTTTATCTGTGAACGACTGATAAATACCTGTAAAAAACACATGAATGAAAAGCAGTGATTGTCAAGGTGGTTGAGGAAAATGTCCAAGAGAAGATGAGTATGATCGATATTTCTCTGAAATGGGGGCTGCTCTGGGTCCAAACAAATAAAGTAGTACAAATCCGAACTCTTTTTGCCATACTGTCCTTATTTAGAAAAACTAGAGAGCATGGACAGGTAACATTTACAAAAACTCCATACTAAAGTATATTTGGTTGTAAAATGGGATTTTATTGTCGTAAATCCTGATAAAAACCATCAAGCGTGCACATTCATAATGGGTGTATAATGTGA
This sequence comes from Oostethus manadensis, assembly GCA_024372805.1. Lineage (NCBI taxonomy): Eukaryota > Metazoa > Chordata > Actinopteri > Syngnathiformes > Syngnathidae > Oostethus > Oostethus manadensis. Next base: position 2,217,722 of record QODF01000028.1, on the reverse strand, counting down.
AAGTATGTCAAACAATAAATGTATATAAAAGCCCCAGAGGTTGTACTATGCAGTTCAGTATTTTTTCTCTTCCTGTCAAGGACGTGCGCGCTCCCGGCTCTCCGAGAACGCGAGTTCCGTGCGCGCTCCCGAGCGAAGGCGAATGAGGTAGCCTAGGAAAAAACAAGCGAGCGGCGCCGGAGACACAAGAGGAGCGCAGTTTACCTCCAGCTAACAGGATCTCAGTTGGGAACGCACATTCCACGCCCTGCCGGGTTGTGTTAAGCCGGGGACAGCTGAAGATATTCACGGACCGAGACAATAGGGTGAGTTCTGTTCGTTGACTAGGCCGGCGAGGGGTCGAAGGAATCCGGCTGATTTAGGTGGGGGAAAATGACGATGTGGCGGTAATTTTTGCACCTCCTTTTTATGCCTCAAAATGGCGGCCAGGCCGCTCGAGCTGGAGCAGCAGGTAGCATATCAGCAGCAGACCAGTTCTCTGTCTGCATTCACAACTGTTTGTTCATTTCGGTAGTGAGGCCTGTAAAGCGATGACGACGTAGAAATTGTGCAATGAAATTAAAGCGCACTCAGTGATGGCGTTTGTTTTGGGCGTGTAACGAGTCGACATTTTTGTAGCTAACTTTTTGACCGCACAACTAGGACGCCAATGGAGGTAACGTTGTATTTACATTAGCACGAGGCTATTTAGTGGCAACTATCACAAATGATGAGGCAACACGTCACTGGGCCGCGGTGGAAGGTCACGGTAGCGTTTGGCGTCGTCAAAAGCCGATTCGGTGCTTGCTGCAGTTCGACAACCCCGTCATTACAGCGAAATATCAAATGACATGTTCGCCTTGCACGAGCGTCCGTGCCCAGCGTAATATTAGCATAGCGTAGGCACGGCTCGTCTGGAAGGCTGCTGCTTGTTCCGATCAAATGTAGACGTTAATGTGATTGAAGTCTTCATACCAGACGCTGTGTGATGTGAGAACCCTTTACTGTCTCACCGGTGGGTGTCAGGCTCAGCTGGCGCTCCCTCGTCATGTGTGCGAGGAAATCAGGGTGGAGCTCACCGAAGGCGACGATCTTCTTGGAATTTTGTCTTCTCATTAGCCAACTTGGTTTGTCTTTAAATGTTTGCCCGATTCGGATTGCAGGTTGCTGTGATTTGGCAGACAAATGTATATTTACATAATAAAGTTCTGGCATGATGCAGATTGAACAGTGGCCAGTCTGCTATGAGGAGCGTAGCGGCAGCGACCAACTGTTTACAGGGGTTTTCGGTGGATCCTAGCCTAGTCACGTCTGGTGCATATTGTCGGATATCATTTTTGTGGGGAAACCTGCACGTTCATGTGTTTTCAGGCCAATTTTTGCCGAAACGCACCCTACAGGTTTGGAAAGAATACATACAGGAGTCCCAAAAATGTATACACACTTAAAATAATTGTAAACTGTTTATTATTTGTTTATTTTTCAACACTTAAAATAGTTTCTAAACATCATTCTATTCTTTTGTCTCTGCCTGCCTACTGGCCCTGCCTCCACCCACCGAGACAGAGATTGCCCGTTTTCTATGGAACAAATGCGGCCAGGTGCTGTAAGCAATGCACAGAGTGAACTCTCTTCCTGCCTGTTTGGAGGTGAGAGATGAGGAAAACAATGCATGCACATGGCAATATATTGAGGCCGACAACCTTATCAAGTTAATTTTAATTTATTCTAGTTTAATTATTTTGTTATTGCTACAGGGCTTTGCCCACAAGATATATTTTTTTTTGTACAAGAAATCTTGTCGCGTTTTAATCTTACAAGATCTTGTGACACCTCTAACTATTTCAATGTTATTAGCCTACCTCAAAACACCTTTATTAATAAAAAGCGCACATTTTTACAAACGGTGACATTCATTGCAAAACAACAAACAACTCCAATAAGCAGCTTACCACCAGCACTCCATTTATAAAAATAGAAAATGTATCAACCATCCATGATACAAATAACAATATAACAATCTTAATCAACAAATTTATAAACCTTAATTTCAAGGTTTCAAAACCTTCCTGTTTCAGCCTCACTCCTCCTGTCGTTGATGTTCTTCTAGAATAGTATTTTGTCGCATTTTACTTTTTCATACTTTGATGTCAACTTATGAATGGTCCTGTGTGTGGTGTAGCAGGGGGCTGACTTCACTTAGCTCAGCATTTCATGCAGAAATTACATATATGCATGATTGATGGGCTATACTTATTAACTCATTGTAAATATAATAATGAATAGCAATAGTATTATAGTGAGTGTGCTTAAACAAATATAGTTATGATTTAAAAAAAATAGATGGGATAATGTTACATTTATTTAACTTTCGTAATGTGGTGTCCTGTCCACATATGGCCATGTTGTTTACATCCTTTATTCAGCTTACTTCCTGAGCATCCATACTGTGTACTGAATACATTAAACATATCTCACCATGACAGTTGTTGGTGGACTAGGGTGGCGGTCATTTGCAGCAAACAGGCTTTCTACGATGTGCTGCATTTCACCAGTGCTAATAGAAAATGAGACCGTCACAGTCCAGTTCAGTAATGTAGATTCCCCTGTAGCTAGTGAACGATTTAAAAATCCAACTTACAATTAACGGCTAACGTGGTTGCTATCTGATCATTGTCTATATTCATTTATAAAATGCAATAGACTGCAGTGAAGTGATATAGGTGTTAGCCTATAACTAGCAAAAAACAATATAAATCCTGGAAGATATTTACGCGGAGAATGATTGAATGTCTAATAAAAAATTAGTGCCGTTACTGTGAATATCAATAATTTTGCTTAGTAACCTACAATTTACATGCTTCTTTTGGTCTACGCTCTGCCGTCTTGACAGCAGGTGCTGTAGCTCCTCATACCTCTTTATTTCAAGTCTGATCCCCAACCACACTTGTTTTCTAGGGCTGTACACCCCTTAGCACTTACCCAGTACCCCTTGATTGAAGGAGAATTACAACACCACTTGATTCTTGTGAATACGCAAAACCAAAGGGTAAGGGGTGGAACTGGTATTTAACCACAATAATGTCATCCACTGTGGGGTTTGGAATACATAGGGAGCAGTGATTCTTTTGTGGGTTTTTTTTTCTTGCTGTATTTTTCCTGTCCTGTTCCTGCTGTCTTATGTCAAGGGGCAGCGAATTGTCAGCCCCAAGTGTCTCTGACTAGTAGTCCATACCAAGCTTTTAATTTGCCAGTGAGGCAGTTATGATTGGGCCCTAAGGATTGTCTTGCAACAAAGGACCAAAAAACTCTTTCTACATCTGCTAGCTTTTTTTCAATTAAAATTTTTTTGTTGAGATTGTTCATTGCTTTGTGTGCACCATATGGTCAAAAAGTAAATTTGATGATTATTTTGTGCATTGTGAGTGTTTAATCTTGAATATTTTGGTTACATCGATGTTCTTAGTTTCATACGGCGCAGCGGTTAACAACCTGTCACTGTGAGTCGGGATTCAACCAAAAATGAGGCTTCAGCATTGATTATATGTATTTTTGTGCTTTCACCGCTCCTTTTATTATGCTCACTAATGAATATACAGACTTAAAGTACAGGAAGATTTCAAACTTAACCCGGCAGCTGTAAGTTTCATCATGAATATAAGGAGCTTTGACGTTTGCCCCATGTCATTACATCCTTTCAAGTCCATGTGTGGTTTAACTGCTTTTCTGAACTGTTAAAATGAAGCTGACCTCTCATTCTCTGTAAAGAGCTTGATTTAATGGGATTTACAACAATACAAGCAAATTCTAAATATAATGAAATATGCTTTATGAAACGTGTTATCGCTTTTATTATAGTTACTAGCTGGAAATGTTTTCAGTTCCATAATCTATAACACTGTCAAAGTATTTGATCAGAGGCCTAAATATTGCACGTGCAGTTAAGATGAAGATTGGGGAAATCTTGAGGTGTGTTGATTCCAGTTTTACTTGGTCTATAACATACTGTAGAAGTACTTTGCTTTCACTGCTTGGAAATGAAGGCAGTCCAGATTCCAGATGTTTGGGATGCTTCTTTCTGAATGGTGATAACGGGAAAAGGATTCATCTGTCAGTGTTGTCATTTAAAGATGACCTTAATGTGTTCATCCATCCATCCATCCAAACATTATCTATGCCATATATCCTCATTAGGGTTGCAGGTTAAGGTGCTCATGACACTTAAAAAAAAAATAAATAAAAAAAAGTTAGAAAAAAAAAACAATCACAAAATGAAAGTACTCACTTAATAAAACATTTTGTAATGCTGCCGTCTTAGACAAACAGCTATGAAAATAGGAGTGAAATGAAGTGGAGATTTTGGGTAGTTTTTCAGCAAATTTTCTGAACTGACACCATCTTGGTTGCAACGTCACTGGCAGACTACGTTCCGGGAACCAGATTCAAACACATGCAGCCATGAACTCGCAGAAAAGCCAATGGAGTGACATTCGATTCGACTGCAAGATGTTTTGTAAGCAATTCCGGTCTAGAACGCATATGTGTGATACCGGCAACCAGGCGCAAACAAGCACAGCCACATGCTGTGCAGCACATGCAAAGCAGTTGACATATTCACAACAGTAATAACATTTACCAATACTGTGTTGAGAGGAGTATATGTTTTACTGGCAGATAGCACATTAGCCGCCTAACTAGCCAGTCAGTCAGGAATTAGCACTGTATTAGTGCCAGCACTAGGCTGGCAACAATGGAGCGTATTAGCAGTAGAGATGTGAATTTACTTAATTCCACCTTGGCACGTTTTCCACTCTCGAACATCTTGTGGTTTATTGACTTTTTATTTCCTTCTGCGGGGCAGTATGGAAATATTTGCCAAGGCGAATAGTGTCTTGTAAAAACGTGAACAAGCTTAGTCAGTCTCCTTTGTTCCAGCAAAGCCTTCAACACAATGAGCGAGCCATCCATCCATCCAGCCATTTTCCTCCGCTTATTCGGGTCCGGGTCGCGGGGGCAGCAGCTTCAGTAGGGAATTCCAGACTTCCCGGTCCCCAGCGACCTCTTCCAGCTCCACCGGGAAGACACCGAGGCGTTCCCAGGCCAGCTGTGAGACATAGTCCCTCCAGCGTGTCCTAGGTCTTCCCGGGGGCCTTCTCCCAACTAGGCATGCCCGAAACACCTCACCAGGGAGGCGCCCGGGAGGCATTTGGACTAGATGCCCGAGCCACCTCAACTGGCTCCTCTCGATGTGAAGGAGCAGCGGCTCTACCCTGAGCTCTGCCCGGATGGCTGAGCTCCTCACCCTATATCTTAGAGAGCGAGCATAACAATAAAACTATATAACAAACAACAGCAATTCCTCCAGAACTGGACCATAACAATTGAGAAACCATTAAAGTGAAGCAGAATCTTAAGGTAGGACTCTTTGGCATCTATATCACTTTCCAGGCCTCCTTCGGATCCAGAAATTGTAAATATTTCAAAATTCGAGCATACATTCAACACAGGAAATATGCCTTTCAATGTTATTTTTTAAGGCAGAAATAAGAAGACTAACTTGTCATGATCACTTAAAGCACATGTGTCAAACTCATGCCATGAAGGAACGAGACACTGCAGGTTTTCTCTCCAGCAGGTGATTGTAATTCATGAGCTCCTTCCCTCAAATTGAAGGTGGTGTAGATAATTAAAATCACCTGCTTTAGTGACCAGCTGGAAAGAAAACCCACAGTGTCTCGGCCCTCCGTGGCACGAGTTTGACACTCCCTTAAAATTTTAAAGGGTTAACCTGAACAGCATCATAAAGTCAAATATGGGAAGTGATGAGGCGAAGTTGCATCCCACCATTACATTGCATTTTCAGAACAATTACTCTTATGAATTACATTATGTCCGGTCCAGTCCAATTGTAAGTGTGTAGCCGACTGCTTCACTCTTAAAGTGACAGTGGGTGGATGTTTTCATCATCTTAAAAGGCTTTTTAAAGAGACTATAAGAATTCATCACAAAATTACATGACACCCCCAGAGCGCTCTGCACCAATTTCTCTGCTGGTTCCTGCTGCTTTACAAAGACAACAAAAATCAATGGCAGGAGGAGGGAACAGATTTATGGATACGTCGCAAGTGCATCTTATTCCCTCTCCACTACCACGCTCACCTTTTACGCACAGATAGTTAATCTGATTTATTTCATTGTACAATATTGTGTTCAATATACCGTAGAGATCAGGTTTGCTGTGCGACACGGCAACGATGAATACAATTATACATGATGTCCCAGATTGCATGCAGGTCTGGGGAAACAGGAAGGACAGTCAATATCATTGATGCTTTTGTCATTTAGGAATTCCTGACACATTTCAGCCACCGTATTTTTTCAGTCCCTATAGAGATTGATCAGAAAATGAAAGCACTCCAGAACACCGTTCCCCCCCAGACAGACACCTCTTTACCAATGTTGAGCCATATATGGTGATGGTTACACTTTGTTTTTGTGGTGGTACCGGCATTGTGGGAACATCACAAAGCCAAGCAATTGAGTCAACGCTAAAGCTAGCCGGAGCAAAAAGCCAATCAGCTGCCTACTGTTGGAGCTTATGAGTGGTGAAAAGAGCAGGTTACTGTAACTGAGAGTTTCAGGATGCACACTAAATTGAGGACAGGGCCACAGCTGCATTAGGCACGTTTATTGATGGACACGGCTTGTCTGTGAAAATTATGGAGTTTATGGCATTGGATGACCTGCCCTTTTCGGTCGATGTGCACTTTGTTTTTGGCTCAAATCAGGTCTGCAGTATAACCTGTTGTACACATTTTATTGTTTTTAAAATGTGAAAAATAATAGATTAAAAGAACTGATATTTCACGGGTATTGTTCAAAGTTTTTCAGCAAAATAGGAACATTGAAGGTATATGCTATCAGCTATTTAAAAAAATAAAAAATAAATCGAAATTTTGGTCAGGATTTTTTTAAATTGATAATCGACCAGAAACTTGCAATCGGTGCACCCTTAATTGCAATACATCATTTTCTTTCAGACAGTGAAAGGTAATAATACAAAATAATTTTACAACAGCATAGATAGCAAATTTGATAGCCTGTCACAATAATTGATACATCGATGGACTGGACTGAACGATATTAAAAAAAGTCAGTTATTTTACTGGCCTCGATAAATTGACATGTGCATCGTGCTTGTTTTCCTTTTTCCCCTCTTTCTTGCACAGGCTGGATGACAAGAGGCTTAATTCACTTGTTGGTCAAGTTAGTTTCATGTTGGATGTTGAATATATTGGTTTGGGCATGATGGATAAAAAATGTTTGTCAATAATGTTTATCGACAATAATTTGAAGGACCATTATCGTCCTGCAAAATCTGTTATTGTGGCAGACCTATTAGGGCTGAGCAAGATACTCGTCTAAAACGAGTTACGAATATTGCATGCAATGTGCATATTATGACATCACCAAGCTTAGAATTTGTCAGATCCCTGTCTCTATGATACAGCTCATCAAAATGTCTGATCCACCTGTGATACTCTTCCTAATATCTCAAGCAAACAAGCCATCATCATCATCAATTACAGCGGGATCTTGAAAGTCACATAGCTATTATATACCACTCTTATTACATAAATAGATATAAAGTATCTGTTTATTAGGACAGGACCTGTACGTCTCCAGAACTCGGGGGCGAGCAGGCCGGTTACTTGCCGACCCTTCCCACCCTGGACATGGACTATTTGAGCCACTCCCCTCTGGCAGAAGGTTACGGTCCATTCGGACCAGAACCTCTCGCCACAAGAACAGTTTCTTTCCTGCTGCTGTTGAACTCATGAACACTTTATAACATTTGCACTATGCTCACTTTATAAACAGTATTTTTGGCACCTTATAATACCTGCACTAAAAACACCCTCATGCCTTTACTTATCAGTGATTTCAACTTTTTACTCAGGTTCTATGTTTAGTTAGTTTTATGTTTATTTAATACTCTATGTTTACTTAGAATTCTACGTTGCACTGAGTCGCCAAAGAAAGTTCCTAGTTTGTGAATTGTTCACTTACAATGGCAATAAAGTTTTTCTGATGTCTGATTATGCCTGTGTTTTATCATTCATTCAGGTCATTGTATTCTCAAGTCATGTCTACCTATCAGCATTGCATTTTTGTTGCGTCGTCTCCCATGGAACCCCCACGCCTTCACTACCACTAGTGGTGTTTTGACACCATATTGTTAAGAAAACTTCAGTAGCGGTTAAGCTGAGGGAGAGAGGGACTGTAAGGGGCTCAAAAATGAAGTAAATTAGCCCAGTTTATCCCTTTTATTTACTGGTCAGTTGGAGATTTAGTAATCACGGTCCCAGTAGACTAAGAGGCTTATTGTGACTCACAGTCGGCCTTCCATTGGCTACTTAGTTTGGTGTTTTTTTTTTTTTAACAAGATAGTGTGTAAATAGTCTTGTTTACCCACTGTATATAATGTACTTTGCATAAATATCCCACCTCTGACAAGTTATGAACCTCCCCACTAGCTACAATTTGTGCAGATGGCTGTTTGAGTTCCTCATTCATTACCTAACCAGACAGCTCCCAAGGAGCTGCGATAATGACAAGATAGTGTTTTGGAATGTGACAAGTGCATGGCCGTTATTCTGACCTCCTCAGCCATGTCCTGCTTTTCTGTTCTGTCGACAACCAGTGAGTAGAAGATTGACGCTCTCTGAATGTGGGTCAGCTTTTGCATGTACATGGTGAAAGGAGTGTTTAAAACAAGAAGGGGACCTAAAAAGCAAAGGAATATGTGATTTGGGTTTATGATGACTGATTGATCACTTCATGCCATTTGATTTGGCTCATTGATGAGTTCTCCATATTTTTGTGCTTGTGCTGTGTCGACCTTCTGTAAGAATATATATATTTTTATTATTAATTGCATCCATCATCCTTTTTTATCTGCATATAAACTGTTGCAGGCATTGAACACCAACAACACTTTTTTGACCTATATTTTCATACTCACCCTCTCTCCATATTATCAGCCGTGCGTACCTAATGCAGACCTTAATTTCTCCCCTTCAGATGCAGTGTAGACTTCGCTGTTGACTGGTCTGCAGGCTCCAAATCTCTCGTCCCTGGAGGGGGCCCGATTCTTGAGGTCCCCGTTCGAAGTTTTTGTCTGGACTACACGAACAGCCGCCATAGGAGTACACAGCTTACCCTTGCTTGCGTTGTTCGGATCAGCACAGCTCATCTCCTGACTGAGGAGAGTGCAGCAGCTGCACTCTTTACTGCCAAGTGTTCCCTCTTTGCCCCGTTCACACCGTCCTGTCACCATGGTGCTTTCACAACGGCAACGAGATGAACTGTAAGTGACCACACACCTTTGATGCATGATTCCAGTAGTGCAGTCTTTCTTTTAAACTGTTTTTATAGCAGTATACAGTATGTCAGTGGCTCTCAAACTTTTCGGTCTCGTACCCCTTCAGACATTTGACTCGAGGCTATGTACCCCCTACTCCTGCACACCTTTTTAAATTTTCATTAACCTGATTAACCTGACCTTTTGAACCTGATTAATTGGTTAATTAATTTTTACAATAAAACATTTTTTTACAACAATAAACAATTCTATTGTTGGTAATTCTGGCTCAAAAAGTTGTATCACATTTTGCTAAAAGTGAGCACTGGTTAAAAAAAATAATAATAATAATAAAAAAATATATATATATATATATATATATTTTTTCAAAATGTAGGGTTTTATTTCTAAAATTAATTGTAATTTTAATATTAAATTTTTTTCTAATTAGACTAATTACACAAGTTAGTTACTAGTGCGGTTGTGTGTGTGCACCTCGGCCTGAATGAGTATATTTTCACTGCATTGTGTTTTACTGCTGTAATGTAAGGAGCGTTTTACGATGCTCAATGAGGAGGTCCACATATAACAGTAAAATTTGTTAGCTTTCTAGATAGATTATATTTATTTATCTATTCTTTTTTGGCTTAAAAACTAAAAGGTTAACTTCTTGCATTTCCCACTGGTTGTGATGAACAAATGTTGATTTGCCTGTCAGTCTTGCAGTGTCTTTGAGAAATGTTCCAGCCTTTAGCGTGTGCATTACATGACAAGGCACTGAACAGTCACAACAATGTGTCTATGTTTTCAGATTAGCACGGTGGGGTGGGGCCTGTTGGTATTGGGAGCTCTATTGGAATGCTAATCTTTCACTAGCTCTGTAGTATTCAGTAGATGCTTCCATGACCCACCTCTTGTCCCTTACATCTCAACCTGTGGCCACACATTTTACAGGAAACTGGTGTCTTTGTGCTCAAATATCTGGTGCAAACAGTTTCTGATGCTACAAATGCCGATTGTCTCAGGGTTATTGTTGAATAAATTTTAACTAGGTATTGTTTACATCTGTGAATCTGCTTTTCACAGAGCTTGTTTAAAAACCACCAGTCCATTTTTATCGTGGGCACTGCTTGGGCATGCAATGGTACCTGTTTGTGATGGTACATTTTATCTAAAAGGCAGTGGAAAGGTTATTAGCAAAATGATTATTAAGCTTGGAGTTTGTTTCTTAGTAAAGTACTTGCAAGTACTGCAATGCATATAGCACTTTTGTTTTATGCCTCACAAAACATTGGACACAAACTCTTAACCTGCTTCGATGATTTTACAATTTAAAATGCAATAGACACAATTTATTGGCTTGGCCAGATTAAATTACCATGTTGTCAAAAGTCTTCTTAGTCACCCCAGAAATGGCATGTTTTAGCCTTGAACCTCTTGGGTGTGTATTGGTCTATTGTCTAAGACTATGGTACAATTTTGTCATCAGCATAGTCAGATGCATGATTGCATAGCATCTGGAAAATAACTTTTTTTTAAAATCATAACCAATGAAAAGCACATTTGTGTCTTTACAGGGTCAGGCGACTCACTGCCTGTGGCATATTATAAAAATAGCTGAAAAACACAAACGGGCCACTTCCATGGAAGGCCTTGCGGGCACCTGTGTGCCGTTAGGTCTTGTTATTTTTATTTACTTTCTTCCCTCTACAAAGACTATGCCTCTAGCCCTCTCAGTCTGGTACAATTGTGTACATCATTTTCTGGTTATGACTGCTGAAACATATTGTCTGGTGAGAAAAGATGAAAGCTGCAGTACAGAAAGAAAACCTCAGAAGCAGACATTTTTACTGATGTATCTTCAGCATAATGTTTTTTAACTAATATCTGTTTGTGCTGTCAAAACAACAGCTGAGTAGACTATGTATGTCAGTTTGCAGTTTATTGAAACGTGTAACACTGAGACATTGATATCAATATTTTCATTTCACATATGCACGTTGGCCATCAAAGATGAACATGTTTTCAAATTGCTTCTTGTTAACGTCCCATCTACGATAAGGTAGACTTTTGACAAAGGTAGTTTTGAATGTAAGTGAAAGCTTTAGTAGGGCCCTATGATTTTTGCGGTGACAGATTTGCGGGAAAGGAATCGCAGAATTGGCCGATAAAAACTGAATTAATGGTTAAACGCGGACTCTCGCTGAAATTGACAATGTTGAATCTAATTGTGATGAGAAGGAAAGTTCATGTGGGTAAGTAATTCCCCGGCGGACGGCTCAATTGTCGCGGAATATCATTACAAACACTAAACCCGCTTCTCCCAAAGCAAACATGTTGAAATGACAATAAACACCAGCGAAAGTTGGCAAAACTCAACTCATCTCATCTTAGCTTTGCTTAGTTACTTGCGGTTGTGTGCGCGACTCGGACTGGATGAGTATATTTTCACCGCATTGAGTTTGCTGTAATGAAAGGGGTGTTTTACAATGCTCGATGGCGACGTGCAGGTTCTGAGTGAAGAAAGACAAGCACGTACATTTTGCGCCCAGGACGTCTTAGCTGTAAAGAGACATTCTTGCACACAGAACATCCTTTTGGCCCTCGAAATAAAAGCACCGTTTGCGATTAATCTAACTGTAAACACAATAACAAATATCTTGCATATGCATTTGCAATTGCACATGTTACTACATCTTCCTTAATCACAATCACGGGCATATAATGTTTTTTGAAGATTTTGTAGCAATGTGTGCATCCAATTAGAAAAGTTAATCAAGCTACATCCATTTCTCAATTACTGTCGTTTATTGATGTATTCCGTCAATAAATGTCAGGAATTTTTGCCTTTAATTCACAGACATTTTATTCACAAACCCAAAGAGCATGCACACAATGCTGGTAAAAATAAATGTAAAATGTAAAAAAAACTAAAAAATGTTCTAAAAAAATGTTAATGGAAAAAACATTCATGTGACACCAACTATTAAATCATCATTATAGATGTTTGTTTACATCCGATGGAAGAAATGTGTTCACACCCTGTGCCAGGACAAAGGTAATCCAGGAAATGTTCAGACTCTGAGCCAGACTGACCGTTGAAATCCATTTAAAGTTTAGATTAGGGATAGTTCTGGGCTTTGATACAAAGACTTTACTGAGATGAACCTCTCTCCCTTTCTGTGTGCCACTTAGGAATTTATTTTCTGTCCTTACTTTCAGGATTAAATATTTGCTTTGTACTGTAACATCCTGTTTTTTTGCAGAATGCATGAGGAACTTGTGTTTTGACGGCTGGTGTATGTGATAATTAAGCATAAAGTGTACAACATACATGTAGGTTTTGTTATGCTCTATGCCCCTGCTAGTGTACCGTTTCCTCTAACCACTCTAACTAATAAGGTTGTATAGGGTGTAAAAGGTTGTAGGATACGATACGTTAAAAAAAAAAGATATGTTTTTAAACAGAATGATTTGATTTTACGGTTAACTTTTGTTGATATAAACATTAATCGTACATTAATAAGACAATTCTATGAACGTGACATTCCTACAGTATTTTCACACGTGTAAAAAAACTGCATCATATCCTAAAGTATGCTGTATGGCACTGGCAAAAACAGGACCAAAAAAGACTTGCTGAATGAACATATTTTTGTTCGATGGGATCAATATAAAAATCAATTAAAAAAACTTTAGTCTTAAAACTTAAGTTTCAGTCAATATTAACAAATACTACAATAGTGCAAAGCCCCACAAATAACTTGACTTCAAAAGTGGCAAAAATGTGTCCAAAAAAAAGTAATTACTGCACTATTTGCCACATGATTGCAATGAAAATACTGTTATCTCTGAAAAGTAAACAATTCCATAGTTTTCCATAGTGAAGAGACAGTGTCTGCGTCGAGCACGCAGCATTCTTAAGGACTCCTCTCACCCTGCCCACAGACTTTCTCCCCTGCCTTCCGGCAGGCGCTTCAGGTGTCATCGGACGAGAACCAGCAGACTGAAGAACAGCTTTTCCCCCAGAGCTGTCTCCCTGTTGAACTCTGTCCCACACTGATTTATTTACCCCCTACATACACCCCATACACTCTCGCTATTATTACTGCGCTATTTAACATTGCTAATACCCATATCCTGCACTTTTGCTGCTTATTGCACTTCTGGTTAGACCTAAACTGCATTTTGTTGCATTGTACTTGTACATGTGTAATGACAATAAAGTTAAATCTAAACCAAAGTGGGTAGTCCTAGATAAACGAGTACCCTGTGTTTCTGTGTTGGTCTGCTGTTCAAGATTTCAAGACTAGTGTACTTCAGAGCTTTTCAGCATAGATTACAAATGGCTTGTCTTGTGTTGAGTTTTCAGTCTTTCTTGTAAAATCTATAGTTGTTCCAAACTTTAGATTTTTGTTTTGCTGATGTGTTGAAAATCTTTTGTGGTGACTTGCTAGTGCTAGCACGCTGCTATTTACATTCATTCTTGTTTTCAGTTATGGTAAGCCACAGAGCATGCATGACAATCATTTCGCCGGCATCCCATCTCATGTTGTTTGAGACGCACTGTCAACCGATTTGTTACATGGTCCAGAACACTTTCGACAAAAAATTAACAGCTTGAGAGCCTTTTAGTCATTGGGATATATGAAAAAGATACTTGGCTGAAACCCCCCCCCCCAAAAAAAAAAAAAACAGCACAACACTGCTATACCATGGTGTTGTGCCGGCACAATGGTGTAGATGTAAAAATGTGTATTGATTTGTGGAGCACAATTTAGGCAGGAGATGAAATGATTTTCAAACTGAAAGGCTAGATGACTCACCTCTTTGATTAGATTATCCCTTTCTCATTTCTTTATCAACCTTATTGTCCTCCCTGAGAAAGACTAATGGCATTCATTAATGATGGCAATGATTTCGATTTTTTTTCTTGTAGTCTTGTGAAAGACTTTAATGTTAACAGATTGTGTGCACTGGCCTTGTATTCTTCTTCCATGTCTTGAGTCAGTTTTCACTATCTGTTCGCTCACCCTGCCATCTCTTTCCCTCCCTCCCCACCACAATAGTCAATGTAGCTGTAGGCTGTTAGTAACCATAGTAACCAGCCAGTTTGCTCCTCTTTTGTCTACATTAGTAAAAATTGTTCCCCCTATTTTGTTTGTCTTTACCTCATAGTCTTCCGAGGATTAACATTTTTAGAAAGTGTGCCTACTTTAGGGCTGTATTTCCTTTCCTTTGGTAGGTCGTGAGTGGGTAGTGTGTTTGTACTTTTGGTCTGTTTTGACTATTTTGCACCATTATGTTTGATACCATAAACAAACAGTGGAAGTCAATTTTAAATATGGCGACCTTCATCTTTTCCTGACTTTGATGCAAATTTGCTATTATGTTATGTATAAACCAAGGCTGTACAAAATTTAGAATTGAACTGAGAATGACCTGTAGATTCCAATTCAATTGAACTTGAATTTTAATTTCTGTTGCAAACGGGAAGCAGATGTGAAATTCAAATTTGAACTGCAGGAAATAGAATTTAAATTCAAATAAATTTATGATGCACCATTAAGCTGTATCCAGGTGGATCTTATACAGGTAACGAGCTGACATTGGCAGCCCTCTCAGCTCGTTACCTGTATAAAAGAGACCTGTCCACAGAAGCAATCAATCAATCCAGATGCCATACTCTTTACCATGGCCAAGACCAAAGAGCTTTCCAAGAATGTCAGGGACAAGATTGTGGACCTACACAAGGCTGGAATGGGCTACAAGACCATCGCCATTTGGTGACAACAGTTGGTGCAATTATTTGTAAATGGAAGAAACATAAATTAACTGCCAATCTCCCTCAGTCTGGAGATGCATGCAAGATCTCACCTGGTGGAGTTTCAATGATAATGAGAACAGTGAGGAATCATCCCAGAACCACTCGGGAGGAACTTGTCAATGATCTCAAGGCAGCTGGGACCATAGTCACCACAAAAACAGTTGGTAACACACTATACCGTGAAGGACTGAATCCTGCTGTGCCCGCAAGGTCCCCCTGCTCAAGAAAGTCCATCCACTGGCCCGTTTGAAGTTTGCTACTGAACATCTGACTGATTCAGAGGAAGACTGGGTGAAAGTGTTCAGATCATTTGTCAGATGAGACCAAAATTGAGCTCTTTGGCATCAACTCAACTCGCCGTGTTTGGAGGAGGAGGAATGCTGCCTACGACTCCAAAAACACAGTCCCCACTGTCAAATATGGAGGTGGAAACATTATGCTTTGGGGGTGTTTTTCTGCCAAGGGGACAGGACAATTGCACCGCATCAAAGGGAGGATGGATGGGGCCATGTACCGTCAAGTGTTGGGTGAGATGGGTCGTGGTTGGATATTCCGGCATGACAATGATCCAAAACACACGGCCAAGGCAACAAAAGATTCGCACAAGAAGCGTATTTAAGGTCTTGGAGTGGCCTAGTCAGTCTCCAGACCTTAATCCCATAGAAAATCTGTGGAGGGAGCTGAAGGTTCGAGTCGCCAAACATCAGCCACGAAACATTAATGGTTTGGAGAGGATCTGCATAGAGGAGTGGGCCAAAATCCTCC
>QODF01000028.1:2057079-2200517 GCA_024372805.1 Oostethus manadensis | reverse complement strand
CCCCCCCCCCCCCAGAACCTGCATGTTGTAATTGTACATTGTAAACCGCTCCTTACATTAAAGTGATAAAACAGACACAGTGAAAGTTTTTTCATTCAGCCCAAGTCGCGCGCGCGCGCACACACACACCCACACTATCATATAATAATTCTCTCTACGATGACAGTATTTCATTCACATTATGTAAATTTACGTGAGATTCTGCGTTTACTTGTTAATTCTGTTTTTATTTGCCAATTCTGCGATTCCATCTGAGTTTCTGTTAATGTGGAAGTCTACAGGTCTTACAATATTCTAATTTTCTGAAAATAAATAAACACTTGGAATATATCAGTCTATGTGCAATGCATCTACATAATGAGTTTCACAATTTGAAATGAACTACTGAAATACACAAACTTTTTCATCGTATTGTAATTTATTGAGGAGCACCTGTGTGTGCCTGTTCATAAAATACTGTAAAAATGGGCATACTTCACACAGCTGCAATTATGATTAAATAATTTAGGTTAAATACATATGTATACATTATATATGTGCATTCATTTTCCAGTTTGTTTATTTATGTCACATGCACACCTACGATCCTTGTTGGTCAATTTATATTTGTGGGCCCCCACCCCCTTCCTTAAGCTTTTTAAGTAGGCAGCTTGTCAGAGGAGTTATCCTCCTAACCTTGAGCTCTAATGAGGCCCTCTTTTGTCATCATAAGTATTTAGGTGGGCAGAAGTTGAGGTGCAGGCTAGTCTGACACTTGGCATCTCTCTGCCCTTTCATCAAAGCATGGCCTTCCCTACAGTTTCTCTGGCTTTTTTTGGCGTTAGGTGATTGTATATCTGTGTATATACTATACCCAGACCAGTTGGAATCAAGGTGTTAATGTGATTTGACACTAGGGGAGAAGTGCGTTGTTATTGCAATAATGATTTTAGTGTCCTTGCTTATTTTTTTATTACAATAATGAAATCGTTGTCTTTGTTTAGGTTCTTTGGTGCATTTTGGCTACATTCACACTGCAGGGTGTAATGCTCAATTCTAATTTTTGGTTTAAATTTGATTTTTAATGTGGTTGTTCACATTGCCAAAACAATGCAACATGTTATTGTGAATGTAAAGAGCTCGAAAAGTGACATGTGTGTGCAAAAGCACGGCATCACTCGCATTTCCATGTTACAACGGAAGTCAAGTTTGCTGCAGTGTGTGCTCTTGCGATGTTTGATATCACTGATTTCATTTCTGATCTGATACAGGGTAAAATTCAGGCTGGTATTGGCGATACCAACTTCATACTATGTGAAAATACACCTAATTGTGTCTGGTAAATTTCCACGAGGTATTTTAAATCATAGCACAAAAAATCAAGACATCATAGAAATTTGATTTATTTTCAACCCATAAGTAATTTGAGATAGTTGGATGATTTACAATATTTCCAATCTAATATACAATATCAGAAACAGAAAAAAGGACAACATCATACATCAGGCAATTGATACTTTTCATACCTTAAGTATGAAAAGTATTAATTTTTTTTATTTCAGAATAGACTTTAGAGCATGTAGAGCTCGATCGGAAATATTGATATTTCAGTATTGATCCTGAAATCAATATCACAATAAATTGGGCGGTTTTACCTCTAACAATAAGTTCACGATAAATCCCCGACAACTGTATATCTAAATATAATTGCAGGAAAGGCACACATTATTTTCAATGAAATATATATAAATATATGTATTAAAATCCCATTGTTACCATCCAAGTATAAACATTCAAAATAGCTTGCATGGCTTGAACCATGTCGCATAGAACAGGAGAAAAAGGCAAGGCCCTAAGAGATCAGTTGTATTTTTTTTTCTTTCCCAAATTCAGTTTTATTTTTTCTTAAGTTACATCTTTTTTAAAGTAATTTTTATGTTTTATGCTTACATTGGCACCATAGATTGTGTTTTGTGTCAGTGAAGAAAATGACAGTCAAATAAATGCAAAAATCCTTACATTTATTGATGTAATACTTTATTGGACAATTGTGACCAGTATTTCAGAAACAGATGTAGCGTCGCACATTTGTAGTTGCTACAAAATTTTCAACAAATAATTATATCTGTGCTTTTGGTTAAAGAAGACATAGATGCAGATACAATGGTAGTAACTTTATTAATATATGCTATTTTTGTAACACTCTTATTTTATTACCACTATTAGACAGTATGTGCGGCATTCTTATTTTGAAGGCCGGATGTGTGAGGTGATGAAAATTTGTTTTGACTATGGGTAACTGAGCTAGCTATCGAAGTGTCTCTTGAAGCAGTGGCTGTCCCTATTTCACATACAACTTGCACAACGTCAGCAGCCAACCTAAAAGACTGGGTTACATTAACAAGCACTAAAGCACAACCCATACAGCCTGAGTGGCACACACAGCCGCTTTACCATGCTCCACTAAAACAAGCTACAGGTATGTGAGCTCACACTGACGCCCCATGATCAATAAGAGTTTCAACGTTTTTTTCACTGATTTAGCTGATGTTCCCTCGACCTGTTGAGTTCAGTGGAGTCACGTAACCACACGCTGTACCTAGTCTTAAAGGGGAACGAACATAGCCTACCAGCCAAAAAATATATTTTCTTTCTTTGTTAAAACAGAATTTACCGACATGGGCAAAATTACGTCGTCTATTGTAGTATTTTTTGATAACAGTACATTTTTGGTTTATCACAAAAATCTAAGATTTGATAATTATAATTGAACATATTTTTGACATTGTAGCCTACTCAGCATTACCATTAGAGACACATACTGAGACATAAAAGCAGATGTGCTTTATCACAGTGCATTGCCTGCCTTGGTATAGGGATGTGCTTTTGACTAAATATCCTTGATGGATTAATCACTAGATTATTTTATGATATTACCGCAGAACGCTGAACTTTTGTTTTGTTGCCAGTGTCACACAGATTACCATCATTTATGAAGCACCTGAAAATAAATATAAATATATAATAAGAAATATGGCTTATATTTTATCGTGTACATCAGCAGCCAATTGAAAGAGGTGGGGGCCCGTAATTATTAATTGCACGTGCGTTATGGTCAGTTATGCAAATCAGACAATGATGTGATTTACCCCAACAGTTAGACTACAGCCCTGTGGGGAAACACTGAATACCTTACTTAATAGACGTCTCTCTTTGATGGAGTAAATAAACCCTCTGGCTGCAATGCAAGGAAATTTGGTACGTTAAAAATGACTGCTCATGCTCAAAGATCGTTTTACCTTGAGTAGAAATCTAATACTAAAAGTTTAATTCCAAAATTCTAGACTTGACAGATAATTTTGGCAGTTTTCCGGCTTGTGACTGAATATCTTGTGTTGTGAATAGTTATTGGTAGAAACAAGCTTCAGTCAACAAAGTGTTCCAGGTTCTTTATGTGTAATTTCTTTTCTTTATTTCTTTGTGTGTGTGCGTGCATCTATGTGTATGGGTGATGATGGGCTGATTGCCTCTCAATCACCCCCCACCCACCCCCATCCCCTACTCCTCCACACCAGAGGGATTCATACTGTGGTATCTTATTTGCCCACAGCCACAGGAGCTCATTATAGACAGCAGACAGATGTGATATCCGATTTGTGATGGGCAGATAGCAGGGGTGTGTGGTTTTGTCTGTGTCAGGTAGTGTACATACTTGTATGCCTGATTCTATACATGCTATGTTGTTCTATTTTACAGGCTTGAGAAAACATTTAAATTTTGAAATCTTCTGTACGCTGTTTCCCTAAACTCACATTTTTGTTTTACAGTGTTGAATACATATTTCATTTACATGCAATACAGCTATGTGATTCACATTAAGCATTATCTTGTTCGGTAATCGAGAGAACTAATCGAGGGTCCTCTTTGTGTGTTGCAGAAATCGAGCCATAGCTGACTATCTACGCTCCAATGGATATGAAGGGGCATATTCTACATTCAAGAAGGAAGCTGAATTAGACATGGTGAGTAGACAAAGGGCTCAGAAACATTCATACACCCATGCACACTGTCCATCATACATGTGTCAATTTATTTAATCATCTTTTGATATACTCTCGCTTCTATAGCTGTTGCAATACACAGGAGTGTGACTCTGAACACCTCCATGAGGGTACATCTAAATAGCCCCTGTTGAGATACATTGTCTAGAAAAAACAATTTTCAATATAAATATTGCAGTCCCAGTGTTGCTTAATCCTAATTTATATACTTTTATTTTTTTATTTATTTGTTCATGTTCTTTATACATGTACAGTATGTATAATTTAAATATTGAATGATGCTCTGTAGTGGCTGTATCTCCCATAGATTTGACAATGAATCATTAAACTAATGTTATGATTATGCTCATCCTTGGTTGTGTAATAGTCAAGGACTTACCTTTACCCCCTGACTTGTCCATCAGAAAGGTCAATGTCTTTCCATTTGTCCCTTTCCCCATCTGCCTTCCTATAGCATACACTCGCTTAAACCTCCCGGCATATGACACTTAACCACCTTTATCCATTCCTTTGACAGACCTTATCTCATTGCAAGCAGGGTGAATAATAGATGAATGGCACAGAGGCATCTGTGCACCTTGGTTTTTTTTTTTTTTTTTAGCTCTGCCCAAAACAAACCGTCGTAGCATCAACATAACCTTTACATTTCCTGTTAAATGTAGTTAGAATTATTTTTAACTGTGTTCAATACACACTACATTTGCATCCATACTACTAACTGGTAATTGGCTGGCATCCTGTAGTGAAGTCTGGCACTCGTGTGTGTGTGTGTGTGTATGTGCGTGTGCATGCGTCAGTTTCATGTATGCTGGTAAGTGTCCAGGCAGATGGTCGATTAGGTGATGGCAGACTTGTTTAATATTGGGTTCCCCTGTTTGCTTTGGTGTTATCAGTCCTCTCCGTTGGCCTAGTTTGAGTTTAGGCGTGTCACGATAAAAAATGTTGCTATGTGATTATTGTCCTACAAATTCTTGTTGATAATCGATATTATTGACATTTTTAAAGACCGTTTTTTCATTCATTTTATGGCATAATAATGTGAGTACGTCTTATCAAAAGCAATAAACTTTAATTTCTCATGAGTATTCAACATTGCAATTTGAATGTCAAAAGCTTTTTTAAATATTTTAAACAAACAAAATAATAAACTAATAGCCCAAACCCAACTGGGATAGGCTCCAGCATACCCGCGACCCTAATGACAAGCGGTATAGAAAATGAATGAATGAATGAATGAATGAATCTGCAATCAAAGACGACCCTTTTGATATATTGTTGCACGCTACAAGAAACAGCACGTAAGCGCATAGCTACCACATCATAACCAAGCCAGTTACAAATCAGCACTGCATTAGCCCTGCACTAGGCTGGCTGCTATAGAGAATATTGGTAGAAGAAATCTGTATTGACTTACTTTCTACCCTGGCACTCATTTTCACGTTCCAACATCTTGGTTTTTTTTACATTTTCTTTTCATCTGCAACGGAGTATCAAAACATTTGTCCCTTGAAGTTTGCAGATGCATCTGACACGGCGAATCGTGCCTTTTGGATATGTGAACAAGATTACTCTGTCTCCTCGAGTGTTCCAGGAAAAGCCTTTAACACAATGAGCGGGCATAGTATACAAAAATATAACAATCGGCAGAATTTCGCAGAGAACTGGACCATAACATTGGAGAACATATTGGAGTGGACGACAGCTTCGGGGTGGGAAATTTTGGTATAAACGTCACTTGCTTCTCCTCCAGTCCTGGAAAGAGAAAAATGTAAATAAATAAAAAAAGTAAATCAGACTGTCAACACATTTTGCTAGACGATAATTGTCCTGCAAATTATTGTCTAATTGATACTTTTGACAACATTTTAAGAGACTTTTTTTTTTTAATGGCATAATGAGTACAACATATCAAAAGCAATAAACTTGAATTTCTCAGAAGTATTTAACATTGCAATTGGAATGTGGAGAGCTGTTGAATACAATTACAAATGCAATTGTTATAGCTTTACTAAACAAACAGTTTTTATGATATTCTTATATTATTATCAGTATTAGACACCTAGGATGTGCACCTAAAACGCTGGGTTACAGTAACACTTTCTCTTGGAGATTAATAAACTATCTGTCTGAATCTAATCTATCCACTAAAAGAACAACTCTTACTAACACACACACACACACACACACACACACACACACAATTGCATTACCTTGCGCCGCTAAACCAAGCTAACCCACATTGCTTATACTGGCTATTGCCGAACACGAGCTGATGCTCACATTTGGTGGCTAGTAAGAGTATCAAAGTTTTTTTGCCAATTTAGCCGATGTTGTCATACTTTATAATTTTTAGTATAAATTATAAGACTGTGTGCTAGCAAAGAACTAGCAAACATCTATTTTCAGCTTGCAGGTCTGCCACAATTTTTTTTCCTTTGTTTACGATATTGTAAAATGCATAAACCTTGTTGTTTGCAGGAGATTGCCACTGTGAGAAGAATTAAGACTAAAGTATGTGTTTGTACATGTGTTGTATAGTAAGGTGGTAATGGGGTTTAGGCAAGTCAGCGTCAGCTTCTGAGGGGATGTGTAAATAATTCTGTTTTTTCATATAACAACCAACATTGCCAGCTTGTCACCTCAGCTGGCTCAGTCCCACTGAACGATTTATGATGATTCTTCAACTGTTTGCCTTATGGGCTCTATTTGCTCCTCTCCCTGCAGAATGAAGAATTGGACAAGAAGTATGCTGGCCTTTTGGAAAAAAAATGGACTTCAGTCATCAGATTACAAAAGAAGGTTTGTCCCTTCCTGCCCCTTCTTTTTTTTCCTCTAAAGACTTGTAGGGATTGCAGTCTTGTGAATGGTTTGTGACATCACCAATGGAGCCACAGGACTTTATGTATGGTAATCTATTTTAAAAAACTAACCGAAACACCCGCGATTCTAATGAGGATAAGCGGCATAGAAAATGAATGAATGAATAACTGAAGCAACAATGGCACCAGTAGAGCTTCTGAACAATAATGAATTTCCTCTTTAAATTGAAAGTGAATACATTTCTATTATCCTTTACTTAGCCGTTATACGTGTTTGATCTGAACAGGTTATGGAACTTGAATCCAAACTAAACGAAGCAAAGGAAGAAATCACCTTGGGTGGACCAGTCAGTCAAAAGCGTGACCCCAAAGAGTGGATCCCACGCCCCCCGGAAAGATATGCGCTAAGTGGCCACCGCAGTCCAGTTACCCGTGTCATCTTCCATCCAGTCTTCAGTGTAATGGTTTCTGCTTCAGAGGATGCTACAATAAAGGTCAGTGCTGCTGAAAATATATTTTTTGTATTAGTCTTTTTAGTGTACTGTACTTTTGTTAATGTTACATGAACTACTAATTACTAAAAAATAAAATTTTTATCATCAATCATTATGAAGGACAAACCACTCTGGTCCATCAGTGTTCCACGATGATAATTTGTCAAGAAGCTTGCTCAAGCTTTGCCTTTTAAAATAGTGTTTAAATGTGTTTTTGTATTAAAATGTGTTCGCATAGATTTAGGGTACATTTTTGCTTAAAATTATTTAAATTGCTAATGTTGACAGTAGCCAGAAGGTACTGTTGGAAGTCTGGCTTGTAATTAGAAATGGAATCAACCGATATTCCGCAAACCATCTATAGTTGAAAATAAGGTCACAGATTCCAGTATGCCTTGCAAGAATAGTATGGTGATAAAACACATTCCTTGTGAAAAGTTAGCCAGTACACGAGACGTGATGATAAACGCTGAGATATATTTCATATAATTATTTTACTCTTATAAAGCAAATTGCCTCTACTGCATTCAGTTTCCCCCCCCCCGATATCTTATTTCCAAACAAGTTTTCTGTGCACCATGTCCTGCTTAAACCCTCTGTTATGGACGAACCCTGGATAACACCCGTATCAGCTTTGTATGTCTAAATTCCATATATAAACTCCGTCTGTCACTTGGCTAAAAAGTGACTCTTTGCCTCACTAGACAATTACAATACTCTATTTACTTATTACTCTAATAGGCTATTTGTTCATTATATTTTATTCATTAAGCACATGTACATCATAACGTTGGCTACACACACACGGCAGGGGTTCAGGTCTGTGTTTTGGCATCTTTTTCCCTTACCAATATCACCCTTTTCTCCAATTGCAACCCCTCCTCCTGGCATTGTGCCACATTTATATTCCTCTTAAGCAGCATCTGCGCCACCATGGCTACCCGCCATTAGAGCCCTCCATCACCCCCTCTGGAGCAGCACAGCTCTGGGGCAAATCTAAAATTCTGTTCCACCCTCATACTCATGCTTTCTGCCTCCTCTAACGCTCTCTCGTCTGTGTCCTACTTTTCTACCTCCTAACAGCCCTGTTGAATTTTTAACCGAGTAGACCGTGCACGCTTCAGAATCTTTTGACAAAACACTTCAATCCAATATACCTTCTTATACTGATAACATCACACTGCATTAATGTTAAAGAGCAAATCGTTAATGTGATTTGGGGGCACTGAATTCAAAAATCCCCAGCATAACTAGAAATCACCACCACAAAGTATTTTATTATAATACAGAATAACCACAGCCCAAATTATGCTACCCTCTGTACTACTATTTTGTGAGCTGACTGTTGCGTGAATTCTAAAAGTTGAGTCATCCTATTGATCTAGTGCAGTTATTTTCATTGGACGTTATTGTTCCGTTCACACAGACCTACAAGTAGATATGACAAGTAACTGTGAAAGTGTAAGTTGGACCCAGACAGTTGTGCTATATCTGTAGATGGATGAAAACCATATTTTATTTACTTAAGCATAAAATTGGGCAACCAAGATAGAAAGAAGATATATTTTGTTTTTGGAGGACACCTACAAGCTGAATTGTGTTTAATTGCATCTCCTAAATATATTTCTTTATTACAGCAGGTAGATCATGTAGGCTTTAGCACACTAGTGACACCCCCCTCACCCCTGTAACAGGAGGAGCTTACCATATGAGGTACCATTCAATTAGTTTAGGGAGCAAAAAATAGTTGTGTATTTTTTGTTGCTGTAGGTCTTTCACACAGTTTATGGAGCCGGTGAAAACACTGTCATGGCAGCTTTAATAGAAGTTGCTCTAATGGATTATTTTCTGAAGATGCTGATGAAATGCTTAAATGTGCCGATCAAGTGAACCTCCAAACACATTAACGCCGCTTATCTCCTCCAGGACAACCCCCTTGTGCATTTTGTACCTCGCAGCCATCTGGCATCTTTAGCTGCTCTAAGATGGGGAGGGGAAAGAAGCACTGGTAGCGTTTGGGGCGGTGGTATTAGTGGGGGGTTCACTTTACCGTCTGCCCAAAATCCTCCACCACAAGAAATGAATCAAGGGGTGTTTATCCTTCTGTGACTGTCTGAATCCAAACATTAGCGGCTTTCTTAAGCTTGAAAATCCATCCCTCTTCTATGATCAACACTTACTGTGCCTTTAAAGCGGTACCATACTGCATAATACAATAACCCTCCCTGGCATCCTGGCTCATGTGTGAAGTTTAAATACACAAGATGTGTCTGTCAACTGAGGCTACTTATTAAAATAGTATAAAGAAAAATAGACATGTTAAGACATAACAGTCTGAAATAAAAAGAAGCTCTGCTCTTGATGTGGACCTGTCTAAGTTCCTGTGTGTGTTCTTCAGGTGTGGGACTATGAAACAGGAGACTTTGAACGCACACTTAAAGGCCACACAGATTCGGTGCAGGACATTTCTTTTGACCAGACTGGAAAACTGCTTGCATCCTGCTCTGCAGACATGACTATCAAGCTGTGGGATTTCCAAGGCTTTGAGTGCATTAGGACCATGCATGGTACGTTCTTGTAATATGCAAACTTTTCATCAAAAGAGACAAAAACGATGGATTGTCTAAATGGATTGTCAATATTATTTTTATTGTTTTTATTTCATAATTATGTCATTATTTTAGTATTATCTAATATTCTGGATCTGTATCGTTCTCTCAATGTAACAAAAGCAGTGGAATACTGTACCATGTTACCATATCTGAGGTTCATCATTGGTCATGTCATGACTGAGTCATACTAGTTCTCTTTTACACCCCAATTGCAAAGAGAATTACACGCACATTATGTACACTCCTGATTGAGGGGGGCCGCCATAGTTTTTATGTTCAGATGTTCAGCCAGCAACACTTTCTGTTCACATCTTCATAGCTCTAATTAGTTGATCATTAATATCTGACGAATAAGAATAAGTGATTATTAATTGGACTGAAACCTAAAAACAGCAGAGTGACATTTACTTTATCAAAACTGTTTTTATTTCTGTATTTTCTTGTTCCAATCTTTTATTTTGTTTGGGAGCTGCTGGCACCTCGGACAAAAAATCCTTTGAAGATAACTGCTTGGAACTAATATAATCATTGGATTGTTTAATCACTGTCTAGCATTCTAGTATTGTAGCATATACAATGCTCTTTTGTAGCACACACACACACACACGCACGCACACATGGCATAGAGCATATTTGAATATGTATTTGTGTTTTCAGCAGCATTAATAAGGCTAAACAACTTGGTAATTAGGCACTTCTTAAACCCTGCAAAAAAACGAATTCCCAGCAGATTGCTTATCTTTTGGTGCTACATGAGTACAACATAAAAACAGTTTTTTCTTTGCATTTTTTAAGAATTCGGCATAGATTGTTTTCAGAGTTAGTTTTGTTGTACTTTGTACAAACACAAAGTTTGTGATTCTGATAACATGACAGTTTATTCTGCCTTTCATGCTCTACACCAGTGTTTCTCAACAACTACTGTGCCGTTGCGTAGTGTTTGGTGTGCTGTGGGAAATCATCCACTTTCACCTAATTGCTACTGTATAGGCTACAGAGATTAATGTTTACATTTTTTGCTGGTTGTGTGCCTTGGAATTTTTGGAATGAAAAAAGTGTACCTTGGCTCAAAAAAGGTTGAAAAAAATCACTACTCTACACAGTGTATATTTTAATTTCTGAAGTAATGTTTCATAGTTGATCACAGTAAAAGTACACTGAGCTGGGGAAGGCTTACCAAGCTCATTATTTTGAGATGTTTCCCCTGCCCCTCATGGCCGGATGTTGTGCATTCGCACATCCTCTATTTTAATATATTTTTCTTTCAGCGTTTAAACAAGAAAAATATATTTCTTGATTTCATATCTTCTACTTTGGAACCTTGGAACTTGAAGCAAATTATGCAAAACAAAACTGTTTATAAATTTTTCATTCTTCTGTAAGTGGCCCCTCTGTCAGCGCAGACATATGGTTTCTGATTGTATTTTCCCTCTCAAAATCTCTAATTCCTATTCCAATGATCTTCTTAATATTGTTTTTAGGACATGACCACAACGTTTCATCTGTAGCCATAATGCCCAATGGAGATCACATAATTTCTGCTTCGAGGGACAAAACCATGAAAATGTGGGAGGTGGCAACTGGGTAAAAAATATATATATAATAAACCACACACATAGATACATACTCTGTCTCCTCAGTCACATTCACTGGGTGATAATTCTTCACAATATTTTTGTCCACTAGTTACTGTGTGAAGACCTTCACAGGCCACAGGGAGTGGGTCCGCATGGTGCGACCCAACCAGGACGGCACTTTAATTGCCAGCTGCTCCAATGACCAGACAGTCCGTGTATGGGTTGTGGCTAACAAAGAGTGCAAAGCTGAACTGCGGGAGCATGAGCATGTGGTGGAGTGCATCTCCTGGGCACCAGAGAGCGCCTATCCCATCATTCTCGAATCCACAGGCTCTGAGGTAAGAAGACAACCACCCAAAATGGACAGGTCTCTGGGTAGAGGCCTGACAAAAGTACAAACCCATTTTCCAGGTTGAGGGCTGGACACACAGGTCATGAACATGAACAATACATTGGTATTAAAAGAAAATGTGCTGGCGCATGATATGTATGCATAATGCCTCCTTTACATTTCTGACGGCCCCCCACATGTGCATGCCTAGAACCGGCCCTGGCCTTGAAGATCTCTGGACAGATCTGTTGTCTTTCTGTAATATAAAGATGTGAATGCCACCTCTAAACTTTAAACTTAGAGCTCAGTCTTTTAGTTTGTTTTGTTGTTTTGTGTCAAAACAGAGCAAGAAGAGTGGTAAGCCTGGCCCCTTCCTGCTGTCTGGCTCCAGAGACAAAACCATCAAGATGTGGGATGTTAGCATAGGCATGTGCCTTATGACGCTGGTGAGGATCATCTCCGTCTAATACACCTTCATTAATCATAAAAATATTTTTATTTTTTAATGAATTCTCTCATATCTGTGTCAAAGGTTGGCCATGACAACTGGGTGCGTGGCATTCTTTTCCACCCTGGAGGCAAGTTTATTGTGTCCTGTGCAGATGACAAGACCTTACGGATCTGGGACTACAAAAACAAGCGCTGCATGAAAACCCTGAGTGCCCACGAACACTTTGTTACCTCTTTGGGTAAGCAGCTCTCCTGCCGTCTTATCCCCTGCTATTATCTTTTCAGCTGCTGCAAGCAAGGCCGGTATTTCCAATGCCAGTGTTTTGAATTATCTAGAGGTTTTCAGTCCATTAAGCCACTGTAGCTTTTCTTAAGGTCACTGCTGAAGAGTTCTTTAACCAGGCTGAACCAGAGACCAAATAGAATTATTGAGCAGTTTGGAAAACAAAACTGTCATTGTGTTTGCCCATTTTCCCTGTGGTTATATACTGTTGCTGTTTGCTTTAGTCAGTGTGCCTGATGTCCTCCAATTTTGGCCATTGCTCTAATAGACATTAATCCTCCACTTGAAAAAACACCTCACCTCACATAGACACCACCTAATGCCACTATGTATCTGGAATTATAGTTGCTAATGCTGCAATTATGCATGACCTGTATTAATAAGACAATATGATTATTCCGCGAGTGGACATTATCTGTAGACAAGAAACACACATTTTTAAATCTTTCAGTGTTCTTTTTTTAAACAGCACTTTTGTTTTCCTTTCATTCAGTAGTGTCCAAACATAGCTTACAAAGCCATTAAAACAAGCCATTACATTTGTAAAGAAACAAAATCACTTAGTTAACATACAACAGACAAAATACACATTAGCATGGTCTTATACAAACAATATACTGCGTGTGTGTATATATAAGCACAAAAAAGCAGAACAAACTGATTGGAATTAAAAAAACAATAAGGATCTGACTTCCAGTGTAATGACATGGGAATTATTTTTTCTGTTGGGATGTTTTTAAAATTGACCTTAAGGTTTTTTTAATCTTTCAAGAGCTCGGATACTCGATTACTGACAGAGACCATCTTTTATTGTCAGGCTAAATCATGACAAATTGTTTTTTTGCAGATTTGAATGTATATATTGTATGTATATATTAAACTGTGGGGTACTTACAGTACCCCACAGTTTAAGTGTAAATCTGGGAAAATATGAAGTGTGTGTTTTTTTTTTTTGTATTTCTAATTTTTGAAGTCTTGTTTTTTTAATTAAAAGGTATTGACTGTTTTATTTTTGTGATTGTTAATTTCAGATTTCCACAAGGCGGCTCCTTACGTGGTCACTGGGAGTGTAGATCAGACAGTAAAAGTGTGGGAGTGCCGCTGAATACAGCCTCTAAAGAATGGAACACCACCACCATCTCTGACTACCCAATTGCTCTTTGGGATCCTACCTCCCTCCTCCCCCACCTTGTCATTCCACTTCTCCACCTCACCTAAGCTAAACTTCAACCGCACATCTTCATCTTCTTCGGCTGCACCTACTATCACCATGGTTACTTATTCACCCATTATGCTCCCTGGTCTAATAACCCCCCACCCTTGTAAATTATTCCTGGATGTAGATCAAGCTATTAAATGTTACACAAAAAAGTATTCTTGCATGGTAATCAAATTGTATACTGTAAATTTGCATATTGTCTAGAAGTACCATAGGTTTAACACAGGGCTGGTCGTCTGTCCCGCAGCCTTACTGACTACCGAAGGCAGATGTTTTTGACTGGGTCTAAAATGTAGGGCACTAAAAACATAATTTAAGAATTGACAGTGTCTTTATGTGTAAGATTATTTTTGTTTAATTTTTTTTATTTAGGACCTTATTCTCCTCATGCCTCCATCCTTTATGTCTTAGTCTGTTGGTGCCTAGCTTGGTAAAACCTTTGAGAGATAAGGCAGGAAAAGCATATACGATAGGACTGTTTGTCAGCCTTCGTTCTTGAAATGATCTGTAGCTTTATACCATCACTTCTCAAGTGTGCATACCATTTATCTCTTCATGTGGAACTAGGTAATATTTTAATGGTTGTATATACGAATGCTTCAAACTGTTCCTGGACCTTTGGGGGATAAACTGCAGCTTTGTACTCTTGTCATAGTACACATGAACAAATATTAGGCTCCCATCTGCAATTTCAAAATAGCAGTGCCTGCTTGGTGAAGGCTGTCACTGTGCATCCTGGTCACAGCAGCACCTGAGCTGAATTCTGGGATTACACAATTTGTAATCTCAAAAATTTGATAAAGCCCTTGGATATGTTCTCCTTTGGGAGATCATTTGATGTGACCTTCCTCTGCCCCCCTCAACTGCCGGCCAATTTAGACCTGGTAGGGTTTTTGTGTAATATAGGAATTATGTATAGACTAAAGATACTTAGTTGTCTCTTGGCACCTCTGAAGGCTACAAACACAACCTTATTTTAAAAAGAAGAAAACGAAAAAAGCAAGATGACATGTCAAAGTGAGCCCCTGGGTTTAGTACTTGGGACGTGCAAAGAGATTGAATATCTGAGGGGTGAATAAAAAAAAAAAGTTAAATCAGTTTTCTGTGAAAATATGAATTGTAAATGTTGCTTGTTAAGAAGCCATTTGGAAGTTTTGTAATGTGCAAAAAAGATGAGCTGGAAAAAAAAAGTAAATTAAAAGTTAGCAGTGGACATGGTGAATGGTCTGATGCTGAGGCTGGCTACAAAAATGCTCTATAATATGACCCTTTCCACTGGAAAAACACCACATGTCTTTTTAGATAGCATGAGGAGACAAAAAATCTACACAACCATTCTTTAACTGTGGTAGGAAAACAATGGTTGCATCCCTTTGGTTTTATAATAACGACAAAAGTTACTAGATAGTGGTAATTGCATAAA
Organism: Oostethus manadensis; assembly: GCA_024372805.1. Lineage (NCBI taxonomy): Eukaryota > Metazoa > Chordata > Actinopteri > Syngnathiformes > Syngnathidae > Oostethus > Oostethus manadensis. The sequence continues at coordinate 2,185,269 of QODF01000028.1, read as the reverse complement.
TGTATTTTCCCCAATGCAGTTGTTGCAATTCCATTGCATAAATAAACTTCTTTGCTACATTATTCTTTTCAGGTGTGTACTAAATGTGGTGCTCTGCTGCTGACCCTCCTGCTAGCAGTGTACATTGACCTGTTGATATTGCATTGTAACATACACAAGGGGATAAGTTGTCTAAACAAATTACTTTAGGAAAATAAATGCCTTGATGGACACAAACTGGGAAAAGATTGCTTTGTATGCCTTTTATTGGAGGGGGCTGATTTGTTGGGAATGTGACATTTTGAAGGCAGTTACTACAAATTCAAGAGTATTGTGTCAGACAGTGATGTCCCAAAGGAGATACACTATCTTTAAAGGGAATATTACAGCTCTCCCTCTAGTGTTGACCATACGTTTTGCATGATGAGTGTCACCTTATGGTCTGACTTTCTAAGGTTAAGATAGTAGTGGCAATTCTGCAAACTTAGTAGTAAAATTTGGCATATAAATGCCAAAGTTCAAGCTGATGCCAAAAATTAAGACGTTTGTCAGTACAATCTGATTTAGCTCAAGACACCAGCCCCATTTAATGCAGCAGTGTGACTAATTTAAAAAATATGTTAATTCCCTCTGGGCCACACTATGACATGTTAGACTGAAAAGCCGTTGTTCCTTCTTTGCTTTTCGAAGATCTATATTCAAAGGTTGATACAACTTTTGGGTGCCCTTTTTCTAAGAATTTCTGGAACAGAGCTGCTTGTATTGTATGCAAGTGTGTCTCCTGTAGGTTAACATTTTTTGCAAATCCCAAACAGTCCTTTTCCTCTCTGCTCTGGCTTGTGAGTGGGATCATTCATAAATTTTTTCTCTGTCCACCAGACCTCTCTTAACATGCCTGTGAACCTCACCGAGGGCTTCAGACTGCACAAGCTCTTACAGGAGAGTTCATGTTTTGCCACTATGATCTCACTCTACGTTCAACAAACTTAACAATATACCTGGATGTCATTGTTTGCAATATAATAAAAATAAATCTGCATAATAGTGCTGTGTCCTTGTTTCATGTGTGTTTGGATTTGACTGTTTTACAGCACCATATAAGATGGTCCTCAAAATAAGTGATGAAAGAAATAGGGTAGATATGGACAATAAGTAAAGGACAAGGAGATAAAAAAATTAAACTTTTTTTTAAATATGTACTTTCATAGCTTCAAGTGTTAAATGTTAACATGAGAAATGCTCTCAATATTTAAAGTATAAATATATAACTATTTTACATGTCCAATTTTCCCTGGGACATAGATTTAAAAAATAAAAAGCTATTGAGGGTGTAGTATAACGTAGATGCTACATATACGATACCAACAACACACAAAAAAGTCGGGCTGTTTTTAGCTTGTTTACGTTCGCCCTCGACTGTATCAAGCTTGGGCGCACAGTAATGACGTCACAACCAGGAAGCGCACGAGGGAGGTTGGAAACGTTTAGAAAACGCTGGTTGAGTTAATTTAGCATTCAGTCACAATTATTATTTAGGTATATTTAACCGAGCTGTAGCTGAACATACGAAGCCTTTTAAAAATAACTCGAGGTTTACTCTTTCTTACATAACGTTTCCATACGCTAGAAGATATTTATATATATATATATATATAACATTTGAAATACTAGCTACCCACGTTAAAGGCACATGGCGTTCTTGTAGCCTGTCAGCTCTTAGAAATTAAACATAAGATTTGGAATCTTTGAATTACGCGAAAACTGAGCACAACCCCCGTTTTGTGCTATCGTAACAGGACTGGGGTCATGTCTCTGAACAAGTCCATGCATCCTAGAAACCGCTACAAAGACAAACCACCAGACTTTGCCTACCTGGCCTCAAAATATCCAGAATTCCAACAGCACGTGAACACCAGTCTGAGTGGACGAGCCGTGTAAGTACTACAAAGTATTTTATTTATCCGACAAATACTTGAAGTCGCAGCAGTTGTTGATGAATTGAACTGACACTAGTAATGCTGTAACAATGATTAGCCCTTTAAACACAAAGTCTGGGTCTATGGTACTGCTACCACTTGTGGACAGCGTGACTTGATATTTATTGCAGAGTGATGTCGTGTCATCTTTGAGTGTGCCTGTCCATCGTCTTCATGGAAGATGTGTTGGCGTGCCACGCAACATGGGTTCATTGCACTCCGTGGCAATTGTTGCTTATTGACACTTTTGTCAGACTCAGTGTGGCGTTTGCATAGTCTCTGTGCTTGCATGGGTCAACCAAGCATGTACTTTATGATTATTAATTGGCAGGTTAAAGGAAAATTGGACTTGGCCAACTCCAAATAGTTGGCCATCTTCCACAATCCCTATAGGAGACAAAAACACAGTCTTTTCTTTTGGCGCTTCTAGCTGTCTTGTACGTAACTGCAATCACATACACAAAAGCCTCAGTGAAGCAACGAGCAATTTGGGGTCATTGTGTGGTTATGATAAGCTATACATTCAATTAGTGCTGCCACAATTCATTGATGATTAAATGATTATACATTTAACACCTATTTTGGTTCAATTAATATTTTTTTATTAAAAAAATGTAAATGCTCAGATTTTAGTCTCTCAAATATAAATATTTTGCAATTTCCTGAGTCATCCCTTATCTTTGTGTTGTTTGGCAAAACAACATCAGAACAAAACAACATACATCAGCTTTAACTTTGGAAAGCAGTCATTGACATGTTTGCCTCTTTTCTGATCCAAACCACTGTTTAATTCATATTGATTTTGTTTGGCTAGGGTCTAACCCAGGGGTCGGCAACCCGGGACTCCAGAGCCCTTCATCCTCCCTGTCCTGCCCCTCTTCGCAACGCTTGGATATTTTTACATCCATGTGGGAAAAATGCTCAGTTTTGAAAAAGAGTTAAAAATATCCAGCTTTATGTAAGAATGTGAATGCTACCTAGCGGAGTGCAATCACCAGACTGGGTATTGGATGAGCATGAGGAATGAGGGGGAGCCGATATTTGCCTGCCTGTGTTCATTGACATGTGAGATGACGAGGGGGCAAAGTGGCTCTTTTGGTAGTAAAGGTTGCCGGCACTTGGTCTAACTGATTATTTGATTCAATGAAACGACTAGTTTCAGATTACTCGACTAAGAAAATAATAAATAAATAATAAATAATGTTAGTAGGTATTTTGGTTCCTTGACAGCATTCGGCAATGAAGGATACTGTAGAAACGGGACATGAGAAGAAATATATGCCCAAGCTTCAATTTTCTGACAGTAAAATGTAGTGTCTTACAAAAAGGGATGACCAAGATTTGTGTTGTGCAGAAAATTAGAAAATCTTGGTAGGCAGGCTGTCATTCCATCAGTGGAGGGATTAGTTTTTTTTGTGGGTGCTCGCAATAAGTCTGCTGGGGTTTTAAATGAGTAAACAGCGAGTAGTGGAGATCAGTCATTTTGGTTGGGGGGGACCCACTCTTTTGGGGGGAGATAAGTCTCCTGTCATTTTTGGATGGACAGTGCGGAGGACTGATAGACTGTGTGATGGAGAAATTGATTTTAGTTGTTGGGGGGGACTAATGAGCTATGTAGTGGAAAGCAATGATGAATATTAAGAATGCAACATGTGTTTTTTTTCTTGGACTGTGTGGTGATTATATGTGTAAGGAATTCCATGTTCTATAATTCCCAAAATAGGGGTGAGGGATTGAATGGTTCCTGAAGGCCACGTAGCAGCCAGCAGTAAATATAAAATAGTCCACCATCGACAAACAAAGTCACATTTGGCAGGATGTTGCACATCCAGTGATTTATGTGCAGCTGTGAGCAAAGATATGAGGCATTGGTAGTATTTAGTGTTAAATACTACACATGCTAAAATATGTGAATGTATTTTCACAGACGTACTATATGTATCATATATAGTAGACTGTATATAGATTTTAATAATAACCATCAGTCTTCACAGAGAGTTTTCATAAGAGCTTTCATAGTCAATTTACTTTTTCTTTATTTAGAGCCTGGTTGCTTATAAAAATGTGCAGCCATATACACGAATATACCTCCAAGGTCATCTTTCAAATTAAAGTTTGACAACTATACATCATCCATTGTCATATGCTATCAGCCACGACCAGTAAGCAGCCGGCCGTGCACCCACGTGACAACAAAGACGTAAACTGCGGGCACGCTCACGCTCCGTCTGCAATCGGCCATTGCTCCAACGTGGCCGGATTTGCGTGCTCTCCCATCTTCTGTTCAGTAGGTACGGTTGCCATGGAGACATACAGCACTGCACTCGGTTTTCAGTGCACAAGCGCACACACACTACACACCAGGCTAAAAATAGATATAGAGGGTTGGTCTAAGCAGGCCCGCACTTTGAATATTGATCTTTTTGTAACGAAGCCACAGTGGAAGAAGCAAAGAAGAAGGAACATACCGATTTGCAACACTGTTTTTCTTCATGTTATTTCACTCAGATTTATTACATGTAATAATGATAATATTAGCGCCATCATTTGGCGCGTTCAAGCTCAGTCGCACAGTCCTTTCCAGAATGCGATTTGGCCTTACATTTGATTCTATAGGTTGTACCAAGTTGTTATTGTAAAACCTTACTTGCTTAACTGAAAGGCAGTGTTTTAGAAAACATTTGTATATTTTTAATTGCCGTATAAGTATAAAACAAATATTAAGACTACCATAAAACTACTTACCGTTTGATGGTCAGCCTGGGAGACATACAGTAGGCTTGCTGAATGCAGGACAATGCGTTTTACACTTCTCTCTTAGAATTGTTTACAATTTTACTGCTGTATTATAAAACAATAATTAAGTAGTTGTGTTGCTGGTGTAGTGTAGAGTAGCGATAATTGTTTAGCAATAATGTGGAATTTGATTTTGATTTGATTTTGTTTTTTTTATAGAAATTACTCCACTTTTCATGTCGAAAAAAGTGCTTAACCATGTATGTTGATTTACTTTTTTTTTAAAACAAGAATACAGTGGACCAGGACCTGATGAGTTGGTTGACAAACTTAAAGAGAATTTTGCCCATCATCCACAATCCTTATGTGAGACATGAACACGACATAAACCTTTCTGTGTGTTGTAAAGATAAATCAATGGATAAATAGAGACAACTAAGAATGCATGTAATGGGACGCACCAATTTTTTTGCCTACAAAGGCTTCTGAAAAAAATCCCCAAACCACCAAAAATGCTTAATTTTCATAATGTGACCTGCATATTAATCAAGGTACAGCGATATTGTATTATTATTGTTGTTGTTAAGCTTAAGGACTACGTTATTGGCGTAGTGACACCTGCTAGCTACTAGCCAACTAGCTTCAGCACACTTTTGCTCATTTGCTTCAAGCACTTGTTGTAGGCGGCTGAGGCAGCATTTAGCACAGAAATGAAGCACCAATAATTACCTAATATTGTAAAAAAAATATTAATATTTTTTGGTCCGGTTGCTGCCATTCACGTGGGTAGTAGTGCTATCATGATACCAAGTTTAGCAGCCCTGCTTCCGAGGACTCCATTGAGGTCTTTTCTGTGCCTTTGGATACTTTTTTCTGTACTACAAATAACTATAAAGTAGCAGAGAAGTGAGGTACTGTACTGTGAGAGGATGACTAACAATCAAAACAATCATTCAACAATAGAGTGTTGAATGTTTTTCCCTGTTTAGGTTGGCGTTCTATCTTGTTTTTTAATGGCCTTGTATTCCGTTCAAAACTTTTGGTGTTGAACTGCGGGATGCTGCCAGCACCAGGAAGTGTCTAATTACATCTGCCAAGGTGCAAAAGCACTCAGCAAAGCTTTAATTATTCGCATCTACGCCCCCACTCCCTCTGTCTGCTGCAGCCGCGCCTGCTCTGTGACAGCTGCATGAACATGCAGCACGAAACATTGTTAGGGGCTAAGAATTGACAATAAAAATGGGAGGTCGTAATTGTGGTGAAAATGTGAATTTCATTGTCCTTATCAGCGGATGGTTAATTAATGAGCTGCTTATCTGTGGTGTGTGGATTGGTGCAGGGGGTGCACAAGGTTGGCTGGGTAATTAGTAGTACTTACAGAGCATGTGTGGTAAATTACAGCTGCTGACACAATAGAATTGTCATTTCCGTACACACACGTCTTTAAGTAGTTTGGATAATTTTCTTGCAACCCTGCAAAAAAGACACATCATAGGTGGTGAAATATACTGTATTGTCTATTTGTCATCTAAAAGTGTTTTTGTTTTTACAGGGTAGGGGGCCAGAACAATGCTATGACAAAGTATTAGTAGTAGTAGTACATTATATATTATATAATACATTAATACATATATAATGTATTAATTTAACATACATAATACAGTAATACATTATATTATACTTTGTGTAGCATACTATAATACACTGTACACTGATGCTGTCCAATGAGAAACACCTCTCCACGGTTACAGTTTTTAATTTGTGTTTTGTATATTTAAAAAAAGACTTTGCAGCTAAAGTATATTGTACTATAATGTGAAGTACTGCTTTCCAGTATTAATATTTTTGGACAAGAACAACAGTGAAATATTTATATTTGTGTTAAATACGCTCAAAGATGATTCCATTGCTTGTTTGATTTTATTATGGATGAATATTTCATGGATCCTCAAGGCGGAGTACCTCTTTTGAGCAGATACGTTGTATTGACATTGAAATTGGGACAAAACAGCCAAATAATGAATATACAAATATCAACATGCGCCTCCATTGGTTTTCATGCCATTGTTGATTATTGCACTAAATTCTTTGGCATACTATCATTTTGTTATAATATTGACAAGAGCACTTTTGTGAAACCTACAGAGTGAATTTCAAGGAACCGGAGGCTGTGAGATCTTTGACCTGCACGCTGCTGAAGGAGGACTTTGGTTTGACCATTGAGATCCCTCTGGAGCGCCTCATACCCACCGTGCCTCTTCGCCTCAACTACATCCACTGGGTGGAGGATCTCATCGATGGCCAGAAGCAACCACGAAGAGGCATTGACATTGGTACCATCACGTTCAGATTTTTTGTAGTCTTCTGGGTCACATTACATGCTTTCTTTTTAAATAAAACAAGAAGATAAGACTATATCTGACATTAAATAGTGTCATACTGAATTGCTATTAGTGACTTTGAGAACATGTTTTCCTCATAGGCACTGGTGCATCTTGTATCTACCCCTTGCTGGGAGCCACAATGAATGGCTGGTACTTCCTTGCCACCGAGGTGGACGATATCTGCTTTGACTATGCTACCAGGAACGTGGAACAGAACAGTTTGTCTGACCTTGTTAAAGGTGAGTGTGTGCTTCTGTCGCTGCTGTCTCTATTTGTGTCACTAATCTACCTACACAGTGTGTGTTTATGTTTCTGCACAATGTGCAATTTACAGTCCTGCTGGTTGGTTGCTTGGCACACTGGTCAGATGCTGGTGCATGCACTGTGCTGAATTGGTACTCAACTTCACATTTATTTAGCAGTTGTTTAATTTATTTTTGTTATTCTTCTAACCTCAGTGGTCAAAGTTCCCCAGAAGACTCTACTGATGGACGCCTTGAAAGAAGAATCTGAGATTGTGTATGACTTCTGCATGTGCAACCCTCCTTTTTTTGCCAACCAGCTTGAGGCCAAGGTGAATCCTCTTTTTTTTCAACTGGTTTACTAGTGGAGGGTTGAACATTTACAGGGAAATTATTTCATTGGTCGAGCTTCAATATAACACCGCCCTAAACAGGATTTGTTTACACATATAGTAACAGACATTTAATAGGATTCGATCGTAATCTCTGTCTGTCTTGTTCACTGCAGGGGGTCAATTCAAGGAACGCACGGCGACCTCCTCCCAGCTCCGTGAACACAGGCGGGGTGACCGAAATCATGGCGGAGGGTGGCGAACTGGAGTTTGTTAAGAGGATCATTCATGACAGTCTGCAGCTCAAGAAACGCTTGCGGTGAGGAATAAAAGAAAGCTTCACCTTCTTATGTCACATTTTTTTGAAAGGTGGTGTGTGCTGGATGAAGAAGCCAAATTACAGATAAGTGAGGTAAATAGGTGTCCTGTGGTAGATGCTCCTGAGAGCTCCACTGTAGAGGAGACTCAAAGTGGGAAATGTTCAAATAGGTTGCATGCCCATTGATGGAGCTGTCACTTACTGTGGCTTTAATGATTTTGGCACACAATCACCCTACGTTGTATCTGGGAGCCCGCAGGGAACAGCTGTGTTTGGGTAGGAGGGAAAGTCTCCAACCGGCGCCACTTCACCACGCACCCCCCTCTTTGTCACATTGCTGTCACCGGGGTAGTAGAGGAAGAGAGCGGTGCAACTTTCAGCTATAACAACAAATTAGACATGCCGTGCGTGTGTGTTTGTGGGTGTGCGTGTGGTGTGCGTGCGTGTCAGAAGATGTTAACACCTGTCTGCCCTAGTGAGTATGATGCCTGTTAACAGGCAAGACCGAGTGTAAAAACCAACCTTTCATTTTGACGTTTGGCATTCAGGCTAAGCATTTCTTAAGCCAACCGCAGCCGGCTGTCACTCCCGAAAAGCATGTTGGGACAAAAAGAGGCAGCAGGTGTCCATGGCAACACTGCCAGCTTCACCAATTGGCCCTTTGAGACTCCACACTCTCACCACCCTGCCCCCGTTTTTTTCAATACAACATGTGCAAAAGCACACTTTAGAGGAGGATAATCATCTCTATTTATGATACCATTCGTATAATGATTTTGTTTTATATATATATATATGTGTGGGTGTGTGTATGTGTGTATATATATGTATATATATATATATATATATATATATATACACACACCATATGTGTGTGTGTGTGTGTGTGTCACACTGGTGCACTTCAAATTGAGGTAAAAAGGTAAAAAGCACAAGTGTGGGGCTATTCCACATCTGGCACTATCAATGCTGTTCAGTATTTCATTCATTGTGTCAGCTGATGCACGTAGCCACACACTTAACTCAGCATTTTCATAGTAAAATGGTTGTTGTGACCTCTGTCTCTCTTTATTGCAGGTTGTATCGATGCTGCTGTTTTAATGGGCCGTCTCAACTACAGTTCCGCAGAACACTATGTCGTGTAGTACAATGATTGGATTAAGGTCCAGGGATTGCACTGGCCCCTCCGTGAATCACCACCTTATTGTGGTGGAGGGGTTTGAGTGGCCGATTGATCCTTGTTCTTCTCTGGAGTTGCTGCAGGGGAGAGGCGGTGAGCTGGTGTGGGCTTATTATTAGCCCCCAGGCTTGGTGCCTCTGTGTTGGAGTCATCCCCAGTGAAGGAGAGGGTTATTTCCCTACGCCTTAAGGCTGGGGAAAGGGTCCTGACTGTGGTTTGTGTGTACGCGCCAAACGGCAGGTCAGAGTACCCAAGTCTTCTTGGAGTCTATCAGAGGGGTTCTGGAGAACACCCCAGCTGGTGACTCCATAGTTCTGCTGGGAGACTTCAATGCCCATGTGGGCAATGACAGTGTGACTTGGAGGGGCGTGGTTGGGAGGAACGGCCTCCCTGACCTGAACCCGTGTGGTGTGTTGTTGCTGGACTTCTGTGCAAATAACAGTTTGTCCATAACAAACACCATGTTCGAACTTAAGGATGTCCATAAGTGCACTTGGCACCAGGACACCCTAGGTCGCAGGTCTATGATCGACTTTGTGGTCGTATCATCAGACCTGCGTCCGCATGTTCTGGACACAGGGGTGAAGAGAGGGGCTGAGCTGTCAACTGACCACCACCTGGTGATAAGTTGGATTAGATGGCAGGGAAGGATGCCGGACAGACCTGGTAGACCCAAATGCGTAGTGAGGGTGTGCTGGGAACATCTGGCAGAGTCTCCCGTTCGTCGAGTCTTCAACTCTCATCTTCGGCAGAGCTTCACCTGCATCTCGAGGGAGGACCGGGATATTGAGTCCGAATGGGTCGTATTCCGTGCCTCCTCGGAGCCAGTCGTAATTGCGGCCGCAAGGTGGTCGGTGCCAGTCGTGGTGGCAAGCCCCGAACCCGATGGTGGACACCGGGGGTTAGGGCTGCTGTCAAGCTGAAGGAGGAGTCCTATCAAGCATGGATGGGTTGCGGGACTGCCGAAGCAGCTGACAGGTACGGGCAGGCCACGCGGCTTCGGCGGTGGTCGAGGCAAAAACTCGGGTGTGGGAGGAGTTCGGTGAAGCTATGCACGACTTTTGGTCGGCCTCGAAGAGGTTCTGGCAAACCGTACAACACCTCAGAAAGGGGAAGCAGCCCCCAGTTCACACTGTTTACAGTACGGACGGGGGCTTGCTGACCTCGACTGTGGAGATAGTTGGTCGGTGGAAGGATACTTTGAGGCCCTTCTCAATCTCACTGACATACCTTTCGTAGAGGAAGCAGAGTCTGAGGATACGTACGTGGACAGTTCTATCACCGTGGCTGAGGTAATTGGGGTAGTTAAATCACTCCCCAGTGGCAAGGCTCCGGGGGTAGATGAGTTCCGCCCTGAATTCCTCAAGGCTCTGGATGTTGGGGGACTGTGTTGGTTGACACGCCTCTACAACATTGCATGGAAGTCGGACAGTACCTCTCAACAGTACCTCTGGACTGGCAGACCGGGGTGGTGGTCCCCATTTTTAAAAATGGGTACCGGAGGGTGTGTTCCAACTGTAGGGGGATCACACTCCTCAGCCTCCCTGGGAAAGTATACTCCAGGGTGCTGGAGAGAAGGGTACAACCGTTAGTCTACAGGAGCTGCAATGTGGTGTTCGTCCCGGTCGCAGAACACTGGACCAGCTCTACACCCTTACAAGGGTACTGGAGGGTATGTGGGAGTTTGCCCAACCGGTCTACATGTGCTTTGTGGACTTGGAAAAGGCATTCGACCGTGTCCCTCACGGTGTCCTGTGGGGGGTGCTCCGGGAGTACGGGATTGGTGGCCCGCTACTACGTGACATTCGGTCCTTGTACAATCAAAGGAGGAGCCTGGTTTGCATTGCCAGCAGTAAGTCAAGCTTGTTTCCGGTGAACGTTGGCCTCCACCAAGGCTGCCCTTTGTCACCGATTCTGTTCATAATCTTCATGGACAGAATTTCTAGGCGCAGTCAAGGCGTTGAGGGAGTCCAGCTTGGCGACCTTAGGATCTCGTCTTGGCTATTTGCAGACGATGTGGTCCTTATGGCCTTATCAGGCTGCCTCATCAGGCACCTTCTGCGTTTACTGGAGCGGTTTGCAGCTGAGTGTAAAGCTTCTAGAATGAGACTCAGCACCTCCAAATCCGAGGCCATTGTTCTCAGTCGGAAACGAGGAGACTGTACCCTCCGGGTTGGGAGTGAGGTCTTGTCTCAGGTGCAGGAGTTCAAGTATCTTGGGTTCTTGTTCACGAGTGAGGGACGGTTGGAGCGTGAGATCGACAGACGGATTGGTGCAGCGACCGCAGAGTCGCTGTACCGAACCGTCGTGGTGAAGAGAGAGCTTGGTCGGAAGGCAAAGCTCCCACCCTAACCTATGGTCATGAGTTATGGATCATGACCGAAAGAACGAGATCGCGGATACAAGCAGCGGAAATGAGTTTCCTCCATAGGGTGGCTGGAATCACCCTAAGAGATAGGGCGAGGAGCTCGGCCATCCGGGAGGAGCTCAGAGTAGAGCCGCTGCTCCTTCACATCGAGAGGAGCCAGTTGAGGTGGCTCGGGCATCTAGTCCGGATGCCTCCCAGGCGCCTCCCTGGTGAGGTGTTTCGGGCATGCCCAGTCGGGAGAAGGCCGCAGGGAACATAGAACACGCTGGAGGGACTATGTCTCACAGCTGGCCTGGGAACGTCTTGGTTTCCTCCCGGAGGACCTGGAAGAGGTCGCCAGAGACCGGGAAGTCTGGACTTCTTTACTGAAACTGCTGCCCCTGCGACCCGGACCCGGATAAGCAGAAGAAAATGGAATGGATTGGGCTGGCCAATCCATAACAATAACTTTGTTGGTTTGGAACCAAGATTTTGCTCATTTACTAGTGTGTTTGTGGTCATTGACTTCTTAAAACACTAAGGGCATATCCGCTTCAGCATAAGGCAACATGACCTCTTCAAGTATTTTGACATATGCAAACTGATCCATGATCCCTGCTATGCGATAAATAGGCCCAACATCGTAGTAGGAGAAACAAGCCCATATCATGATGCTTGCACCACCATGCTTCACTGTCTTTACTGTGAAACCTGGCTTGAAATTCAGAATTTGGGGGCATCTTACATACTGTCTGCGGCCCTTGGACCCAAAAAGAACAATTTTACTCTCATCACTCCACTAGATGTTCCTCCATTTCTCTTTAGGCCAGTTGTTCTTTGGCAAATTGTAAACTCGTCTGCACATGCCTTTTTTAACAGAGGGACTTTGTGGGGGATTCTTGTAAATAGATTAGGTTCACACAGACGTCTTCTGTCACAGTACTTTGAGGTAACTCCAGACTTTCTTTGATTATCCTGCAGCTGATCATTGGCTGAGCCTTTGCCATTCTGCCTATTCTTTGGTCCATTTTGACAGTTGTCTTCTGTTTTCTGCCACATGTCTCTGGTTTTGCTCTCCATTTTAAGGCATTGGAGATCATTTTAGCCTAACTGCCAAAATGTTTACCCACCTCTTTATAGGTTTCCCCCTCTCCAGCCAACTTTTTAATCAAAGTACGCTCTTCTTTTGAACAATGTCTTGAACGATGCATTCAAAGAGAAATCTATGTTTGAGTGCTGGTTTCATACCTAAAGAGATTCATACTTGCTTTTTCACACAATTCATCACTGATCATTGATTGAATGCCACACTGCTATTTTTTTGAACACCTTCCTTTCAACTAATTTCCCAGTTGCACAGCCTTATGAGCGTGCATATCATGAATATGCCAACTCTTGTTTTCTGAGAATCTACTGCACCTACCGGTAACTTTGCCATGTAGCAATTAAAATATATTAATAACAGTGATTAATCTGGTAAGGCACATTTGACTGCTATAATTTTGAACACTACTGCATGACTAAGGAAGTTTAAAAAAAATCACATATGAGAGGCTGAAATCACAGCATGTAATTTACATTTTCCAATCAAAGCAATAAAAAACTAAATTTGATAATTCATTAATCATTGATTGAATTGTTGCAGCTCTAATGATGCAGTTTTATTTACAGAGTCTGGAAAAAGTCTGGAATTTTTTAATGTCAAATCTGTAGGAACCTTCAAGGAGGCACAGCCTACAGCAACAATGTGTAAATGTTTAAAATGTTTGAAGACCAGTCAGATGAGGATTACATTCCCAATTTGACAGTTCCTTCCAAGAGTCACATGTTGTAGCCTTACAAGTGCTTTACTTGAACACTAAACAGAGCATGTATTGTTGATAGTGAGCATATTTTGTAAAACAACAACAACAAAAAGCATTTCTTTAGTTTTTAAGTGTCGTGTGTTTAACTTCTCTGGACGGTTCTTTCTGCAGGTGGTACAGTTGCATGCTTGGGAAAAAATGTAGCCTGGCACCGCTGAAAGAAGAGCTGAGGAAGCAAGGGGTGAGTAGTCCATTGGATACAAATGTTTTGTCTTCTTTGCACCAGTACTTGAGGTCAAAAGGGGACATAGTATCACTTATGGAATTGGAGGTGGATATACTTAATCACTCCATGCCAGTCCACTCTGAAACAAAAGTAGTCCAATTAACTATCACACAGTAAAGACAGCCCAGTTAAAAAGAACCTTGTTAGCACTTCCTACTATTGATGTTAGAAGAACCAAAATGTGCAAATACGCCTGTCTAACGTGTCAGTTGAGCTTTGTCGCAAGCGAGCTGTGAATGAGCTGCTTTTTGCTAGCAGTTTATGACTGACTCACGAGGCACAGTGCAGCCAAACAGCCATGATCGTCATTAGCCGGAACTCATGACTCCTTAAAGCATAAGTCTTGAAGTCCTGTGCCAGTCACCTCTCTCACATGCTTAAAAGATGAAGACACCCAGTCCTCTGGGACCCCGTACCTGTACCCTCAAGAGGTTTCCTTCTGCTATGGCTGTTCATTAGCACGAGTGCATCTTTGGCAATCATCCAAGGAGGAGACTCGTCACTAAATGTAAAAGGGATGTTAATATGCTATTTTTTAATCACTTCTTAGTGTGTTTTTGAGTGTCTTCATGTCACCTTTTGTGTTTCTGTTCAGCAAAATGTTCTTTGACCATTCCAAATTGTGCTATTTTGAGTGAAACCGAACTCTACCGCTTGGTGGAAATGTCGCTTTAGTCACTCTGAAGCAGTTTTGTCAGGCTGCAAAGTGCTCCATTTGCACAAGGCTGTTGCCACGGTACTGTGTGTTGCTTTGTCACATCAAAACTCCACACTTGCTACTTCTCACTCACAGATCAGAAGCACACAGATCAGTGACCCCAATGGGTCGATGACCGGGCACGCCCCATGCTTTTGTCATCAAGCAATGGTTCACTGAATGCTGTCATGCACAGCTGTGTCACGTCTATTTCATATCTCATAACTTCATTAAAATAACTACAGAGCTTGTCGGTTACATCAATGTTCAGATTTGTATCTGTGATTTTATGCGCACATAGCACATGTCTAAGAATCATCAGGCTGTGTTACATTTTCCCCGTGTTAATATGATGTGTGTATATGACTCATTCAGAGGACGGACAGCCCACCTCCAAACACCTTCTCCTGTGACTTCCTCTCACGTCTTCTGAATTGTCTTGCATCGATTAGTTTCATCTGCAGTAACACTCCCCTTCTCTTGCTTGCGTGCTCGCGCGTGACACGAAGCTAACGGCAACCCTGACAAAGAGCTGTAGCAGGGGTGTCCAAAGTGTGGGCCAGGGGCCATTAATACCTGTGGCTCATTTCTTCTTAACCAGCAGCACAATGTAGCAATAAAAGTTAAACAAATAAAACAGCAAAAATTGGAAATACAGAGCAAACGGCTCATGTAACAAGGAAAAAACTGTTATTATATTATTATGATAATATGTATGTTTTCGTCTTTTTATTGAATACAAGTATTTTTTTCTTTATTTTTTTTCAAGTAGACAGAGGTTGGCGGGTTGATATTTCTTCACGATCTGTTTGGTGTAATCTTGCAGACTAAATAACCTACCAACCAACCAGCAAGCAAGAATTAGAAAATGACCTCGCCCTTTTATGGTAGCATTCATCTAGAGCTAGCATGAAAGGGCTGGCAGCTTTGTCTGTTTGTTTTTAGGTACCCAAAATGACGCACACAGAGTTCTGCCAGGGACGCACCATGCGGTGGGCGCTGGCCTGGAGCTTCTATGATGATGTCATTGTTCCGGTAAGTGTTTGCAGGCCTAGGTTGGGTCACTTGAGTCCTTGGCCGCATCTCCCCCTGCTGGTTACTTTGTCCAAAATCCCAAATCAATCTCCTCTCTAACACACCTCCCCTAACTGCGACTTTTAGTTTTCTATCACACGCTTTTATTCCTCCTCCAGGGAGAGCTTTATGTGCTTTTAGTTTTGCTGTAGCCTGGCAACAGTTGCCAGGGCGAGAATTGTGCACACACACACACAGGCTTTTGTCTTGAGTGGACAGCGAGAGTGTTGGGATGTACGACGCAGTAAACAGCATCAGGAGTGATGGTGATGTCACCAAAAAGAAACAACTGGAAGTGAGTAGCGAGGGGAGTGGTGGCGCTTTTGTTCCACTAGACTATTTTGGCCTTTCTAGCAGAAAAGCAGCTGAGCAGAATGATTGGCCTACATTCCTCCTGTTACCCTCCTCCCCCCACTCGTCTTGCATTCACACATATGTTTACTTGACAGAGGCTGCTGCACGCAGAATGCCATGGATCACAGTTGACCAATTCTGCCCACATGCATGTCTTCCTATGGATGTCAGCTATACGTGTGTGCACGCGGCAGGCTCATTAGTAATAGATGTAGTCTTAAACGTACGTGTATTGCATGCAACTGTGACCTACTTAACCCCATTCAGACCTTCATATATATATATATATATATATATATATATAAATTAAGAGCCTGTTGTTGAAGCATGTATTTATTTAAACAATACACAACAACCACCACACATTGCATCGTAAATGTACATTGCAAAAGACAGTAGTTTATTAATAAATACAATGCAAAATGGTTGCATTAGGACCACATATTATATAAATGTCAAGGTTGCCATTGACACAGAGGGTTTGCTAGAGAGATTTGATTGATTTTGTGTTTATAATGAGATGCGTGTGGAGGGGATTAAAGACAGGTGAAAGAAGCTGTATTAACATGAAGATAAGCCACCATCCATCACAAAGCCCCTAATTAAACATGTAAATGTAAATGTACTGTATGCCCCCAGGGAACATGACTGACCTAAAACCGAGAGCATCCAATGATGTTTAGCATAAGAACCACACCAATAATTCTGGCTTTGATTGACATGGTCTGTGAGGTATTGATTATTTACAGTACTATCAGGTGGTGTACCATCGTATTGTGTCATAGCGAAACGTGCTTCTGCTGCTAATTGTTCTGTCCGGAAAAGACCTTGTTCTAGAAGAGAGGAAATAAATATTTCTTCACTCCGCACTGCAAGCCTGTCCTCCTCACAGAACAGTGGCAACCTGTGAAGGTCACCGCCTGCTCCTTCACTCTGCTTGTAGGTCAGTCAGCCATGCTGTCTGCTTTATCACTGCAGACCCTCTGGTCTCCTTCCCCACCCTCCTGCTAGCTGACAGAGCCTCCTGATGCTTAACACCCACTCTGTGGCAGAGCAGGGCTGCGTTTAACGAACACACGCGCCGTTACAGCTTTGACGTCAGAGGGCATTAGAAGGAGCAGTTGGCGACATTGTGGTTGGAGCTCCCTCTTGTGTCCATGTTGGATAGAGTTGAAAACCACAACAAGCTCTATATTATGCGTGTACAGTACAGTATTCATTCATTTTCTATACCGCTTATCCTCATTCGAGTGGTGGGTATGCTGGAGTCTATCCCAGCTGACTTTTGGCCGGGAGGCGGGGTCCAGCCTGGACTGGACTGGATCGCAGGGCACATATAGACAAACATTCATACCTATGGACAATTTAGAGTCGCCAATTAAGCTATCATGCATGTTTTTGGAATGTGGGAGGAAACCGGAGTACCCGGAGAAAACCCACCCACGCCTGGGGAGAACATGCAAACTCCACACAGAGATGCCCAACGGAGATTTAAACCCTGAACCTCCTGACTGTGAGGCCAACATGCTACCCATTCATCCACCGTGTGGCCATGCGTGTACAGTATCTATAGTCTAAATAAACAGAGAGGCAAAGAAAGACACTAAGTGGTTTTTCTTATTCCTCACTCTTACCGTGGAAGTACAATTAGGTGCATTTAAGTATGCTCAGAAATCCCCAGAATACATCTACACTCAAAATGGCACGCATTTGCTGTGACATAGTTTGGATAAGCCTCCGCAATGTCACAACATTTATTTCCATCCAGTGGTGCATTCATTTTTCACCAACATCTTGTATTGATGACGCTAAAGCCTTCTCCAGTACATCCCAAAGATTCTCAATGGGGTTAAGGTCTGGACTCCATGTGTGAAAAGGATGTCTCATGCTCCCTGAAACACTCTTTCACAATTTGAGCCTGATGAATCCTGGCATTGTCATCTTGGAATATGTCCGTGCCATCAGGGAAGAAAAAATCCATTGACGGAATAACTTCCTCATTCCGTATGTTCAGTAGCTGACCTCATTCTTTGAGCACATGATGTTGCTGAACCTACACCAGCAACCTATTTCTCTTCATTTATAGTTGTTTAGTGTTGTTTTAATTTATTGTAGACCAGGCCATATTATACTGAGCAACCAGGATAGAGACGTAGCAACAGGTTCCTTTTTCAGTGTCTGGTTCATGAAACAGGATAGTGGCAGCATATCGGCACATATAGCTAGCTGCTCTGCCTCACAACCTGGTGGCTCTGGTTTTGAATCTGGGCTTGTACCTCTCTGTGTGACCCACTGTTGATTCAGTTAGTTTATCCACACGCTTCCGCTTTACGCTGCCAAACAGAAACCAGAAATCAGCTGCAGTCAGCCATCATCACCAGTGACATGTTACTAAGGCTCGGCATTCTCAAGTTAAAAGCCTTGAACAAAAGACTAAGTTGTCCAGGAATTAGTCTTGTGTATAATTTTTCCCATCTTGAAAATCCTGTCTAGGTTTCAAATAAATAATCCAATTTCTTCATGATGGGCTGCACAGTGGGTAGCACATTGGCCTCACAGTCAGGAGGTTCAGGGTTCGAATCTCCGGTGGGCATCTCTGTGTGGAGTTTGCATGTTCTCCCCGTGCGTGTGTGGGTTTTCTTCAGGTACTCCGGTTTCCTCCCACATTCCAAAAACATGCATGTTAGGTTAATTGGCGACTCTAAATTGTCCATAGGTGTGAATGTGAGTGTGAATGTTTGTTTGTCTATATGTGCCCCGCAATTGATTGGCGACCAGTCCAGGGTGTACCCCGCCTCTCGCCCGAAGCCAGCTGGGATAGGCTTCAGCATACCCGCCACCCTAATGAAGATAATGATAATGAGGAAGCGGCATAGAAAATGAATGAATTTCTTCATGGTCTCCAGTGAAGAATGTATTCATTCTCTCTCTTCATTGTTGATTTCTTCTTGGGTCTATGTTAGTCTCCCCCCAGTAAGAAGCGTAAGACGGAGAAAACCCGGAAGCCTCTGTCGTTCACACTCCCAGAGGAGGCTATCAAAGAGCTCCAGGTAAGGGCCAGGGTTCTGGGTTGCACTGGATGTCATCCTGCAGACGCCATCACAACCCTGCTTGAGAAGACGCTTACTGAGCTTCGGGTGAGTTAGTCACTGTTGATGACTGCGGCCAGGAAGTATACAAACCTGACTGAAATGCACTTGTTTTTTGGACATGTAGGTGCTACACAAACGTGTTCCATGCCAAGAGCAGGAGCAGAGCCTCCTCCTGACGGCTGTGGAAAACACTTGGATTCACGGACGGCAGAAGCTACGCGAGCATACTCGCCAATTGCGAGAGCTGCCCAGAGCACCTCAAGGTGCCACCGCAGTAGCGGCTGCGCCCTCCACCCCGCCACTTAGCCAAAACAGGGTGGAGGATCCCTCACATGAGTCAGCTGACCAGCTGCCACCTGCAGAGCATATTGGCAATGGATTCCCTCCAGCTGAACGTGTGGTGGTGGAAACACACGCCACAGGTCAAGATGTGGAAATGGAGGCTGGGGCCTGTCCTGCAAAAACGTGTGGCCCAAAAGACAGCCCTGCTGCAGCAAGTGCCCCCCCATTAAAACCATCAGATAGTCAGGCATCAGTGGAACATTTCCTGTTTAAGTGTCTGCTTAATGTGTTGCATGAGGACAGCGATTCAGTCATCGAGATGCACTGGGTGGAGGGTCACAATAAAGACCTGATGAACCAGCTGTGCACGTTCCTAAGGAACACTCTTTTAAAGTCTGTTGCAAATTCCTGATCTTTTATACCGCACATGGGAACTGTTCTGTTTGTAACCGTGCTGTGCCCACACATTTATTCAAGCTTTCTGGCAATCACTATTACAGCTTAGTCAATATACCTTGTAAGTGTGTATACTCTGTTTTTATGCTTTGAGTTCTCAAAACATTTGGAATAAATGTTTTTTTTAATGAAATTGTCTTTTTTCTTTTCTAAAAGCAGGATTTCATAATGTGACGTGTGTACATACAGTGGTATGAAAAAGTTTGGGCATACCTGATAATTTTCAAGACTCTCTTTTTTTAAATCAGTTTGGATCAGCAATTTCAGTTAAATGTACCAGATAGCAGACAAACAGTAATATTTGAGAAGTGTAATTAAGTTTGCAGGATTTACAGAAAGTGCAATAATTATTTAAACCAAATTAGGCAGGTGCCAAATTTGGAAATTCTTGTTGTATTGATACCTTTAGCACTAATTATTGGAACATAACATTTGTTTGGTAAGTTCCTTGACCCACATACACAGGCACCTACCTAATTTTGTTAATTATTGCACACTTTCTGTGAATACTGCCGCATGGTGGTTGAGTGGTTAGCATGTTGGCCACACAGTCAGGAGGTTTGGAAGGCCTCGGTTTGAATCTCTGTTTGGCACCTCGTGTGGAGTTTGCATGTTGTCCCTGTGCATGCGTGGGTGTACTCCAGTTTTCTCCCACATTCCAAAAACATGCATGTTAGGTTCATAGGCGGCTGTAAATTGTCCATAGCTGTCCAATGTGAGTGTGAATGTTTGTTTGTCTGCCCTGTTATCGACTGGCGACCAGTCCAGGGTGTACCCCGCCTCCCCCCCGAAGTCAACTGGGATAGGCTCCAGCATACCCGTGACCCTAATGATAGGTGGCATTGAAAATGGATAGATCTCTCAATTCTAAAAATGTCATTTCACTTCTCAAATATGACTGTGTTCGTCTGCTAAATGCTATATTTACCTGAAATTAGTGGCCCAAACAGCTAATGACTTCTAAAGGAAAATCTTGAACATGATCAGGGGTGCCCAAACGTTTTCCTAGCTCTGTAGATACAGGACATGTACAGGATATGTCGAGCGAGAACACGTGCAGTATCGCGGAATGCCCACACGAGGGAGACTTGATTGTTTTGCTTTGGTGTGGACCTAAAGAGTCGGGGAGCCCCCTTTTCCTTGGAGGCGGCAAAAGAAAGAACGTTCCATGTTTTTGTTGTGTAATTCCGCCACACAGGCGTCACACAGGGAAGCGTTCTAACGTGATAAAGCACATCAAGGCGGCCAAGTGCGTCACTGCAGTTAGGCGAAACGCCACCGAACGTGCACTACGAAAGTAGCCCTGAGCTTGCCGATGCTGCTTTCGAGGAAGTTGTCAAACGACGATGAACTGTATCAACACAACTGTTTGCACAAAAGGCAGCCAGTGGCTAACAAACAGTTTTTATGTTTTCCTAACATCAGCCGTCCGCCCATTCCCGGATCACAACTCCGCGTTTTGCAGCAGATTCTCTGCGTGCTCACAGAGGGGGTGTCGGTGTCGGTGGGCGGCCGCTAGCGCTGCGTGATTCACAAACCTTATTTGTTCCTACTACTTTGAGCGCCATCTTGTTTGGAACTTCTCCCCCCCAGTGCTAGTTTCCGCGTAGGGGGTGTCCAGTTACCCCGCTCCTGCCTCCTTAGCGCGGGGATCGCCCCTTTCTCTTTCGGGACGTTCTCTACATCGGCCCTCCTTCACCCGGTTTAACGTGGAGATTTGATTCCATTAGGGGACCAGAGATGAGCATCGAAACGCTTCTAGAAGCTGCCAAGTTTTTGGAATTGCAAGCCCAGCAACAGAAAGCAGGTGGTAAGACGTTTGATTTTGTTGCCATTTCTGCCGCCATGCATTTACTCAAGTTGTCCTTAACTTTGTTTTCACTGAGATATGACTTTATTGACAAATGGAATCGTTTTTTTCGGATGTCGTGTTCCCTGTAACATTTTGAAAGGGCTAGTAAATGCTAATGGGCGGTGTCACTGGAGTGCCAAGCTCTTTTTTTTTACATGGCGGGGATCAGATGACGTTTTCCTGTCATGTTTCTGCTAGTCATGGCGTGGACGTGAGCTTTTAACAAGTCAGTGCGCCGAAGCTTACAACCTTGCTTTGTTGGCATTTAGAGAAAATAATTAAAACTCCGCCGAGGGCGCCGTCTGTCGATGACGTGTACATGCCAGACACGCCCCTATTGCTTAAGCGCCCGTTAAAACCACGCCTCTTCCACCACGTGCGCGCCGGGCGAACCCTCCCCGAAGATTGTTCATGAGGAAGATGAGTCACTACTCCCCAGACTTGAGTTTATGCGCACTTTGTGAATCGCAGAACATGTCGGACTGAATACAAATACTGTCTTATGTGGCTTGAATTTGCTTTTGCAGCTGCTCTTCAACCAAAGGAATCATGTGCGATTTATGTCATGATGGCGTAGAATTCATCGAGCGTGTACCGGGTAGGAGTTGTGTTGAGAGTGACACCTCTTCGTCTTTGGGTGGCGTCTCCCACACATGGCTGCCGTTTAAGAAATCTTCCGCCGCCTCAGAGCTACGGAGTGTATTGGAGCAGGTCACTGTATGTTGGAAACTAGGACACTTTATGTGCTGCAGTTATATAATAGCTATTACTTCGGAGAGGGTCCTTCCCATGGATTCTGCCATGCGTGGAGACATGTACACCAAACATTGCCATTTATTTACACACATTGAATCAGAATTGAGAGTGACACCATGTAGAGCTAATTCTAGGCCCGTGTCTGACATCACAGTTGCCATAGTAATCAGACCTAGGCCTTCATCAAATCCCAATGTCACCGGGGTGCACGTGAATGTGATTGGATGCTACTAAATTTAATAACACATTTTGTCCGCTGCACTGAAAACTTTTTAGGGTTTTTAATTGTGCAAACAAGTTGATCACATGGCTGCGTTTGTTATTAATCACCTGAGCTTAGCTCTCTAATTCATCTGTAGTTGCTGTGTGGGCTTTGAGCTGTGCTATGGCACAGTAAGGCGATTAGTAATAATGTTATTGGACAGACACCAGGGCAGGTCAATTTGTGTAATGACCAACAGAAACTGAGACCGATGATTTTGTGGTTAAAAGTGTTGCCACAGAGATGACTCATGTGTTCACCATCTTCCACAGAGGATGAACTAAAAGAAAAACTGCGACTGGATCAGCTGACAGAGCAAAGACATGTTAATTTGAACAACTACACCTCCATGGGCTACATAAACAATGTTTTTAAAGCAGAGGTACTCACCTCTCAGCTCCCCCCAGCCCCCATGCCTTCTTCTCTGCTTCCCCCCTCCATGCCGGTTGCAGTCATCCCCATCCCGATGGTCACACCCAATCCAGCAGACTCACTAGCCCTCCCGGTGGCCATGATGTCTCATCCGGCCGCTCCACCTGTGGCCTCCCCCAAAAGGGATCCGCCTTCTCCTCAAAAGCCAAGTGTCGCTGTCTCGCCGTGCTCCCCACAATCCAAACCTGATGAACTGAACCACAAGCAGCCCAGAGAGAACCAGCAGAATCACCTACCGCAGATCCTCCCCCAAGCCAGTAACCCTAATGTACAGCAGCAGACGCTCCTTCAGGAGTATTGTGGGTCCATTGTCTCACCATCACAGCAGCCCGCTGTAACCCCCCAGGCCCTACAGCCGGCTACCCGAGCCAACAGCCCCACTAGTCGAGGAGGGAGTCCAGACGACCGCTTGCTCGACCTCAAGAAAAGGCCAGGGGGGTAAGACTGTTTACATTTGATATTCATAATATTCATTCATGATATTCAACTTGTCCGTGGTGTGAATGCATCACTGCTATCTAGCTATTTATGCACAAATCCATAAAATAATCAGACAAAATTAGCATTTGAGACGTTCAAACACGAACAACAACTTTATACTGCAACAGAAACAGTTTTAAGAAACAATTGGACATTCTCAACTGTCATGTAGGTGTAAAAAGAAGTTAACCAGTTGATGTAACGTGTAGAAATAATGAAACACTCTTAAAATAATGAGTGAACGGGGTTTTCTCCATCTTAACTCGTACAAATGTAAAATGAGTTTAACCACTGTTGATAGCAACAGGTGAAAACTAAGCACACTCATACTGTGTTAAACAATAATCCCATTATGTCATGATCAGAAATGGTAGTGTAAAAATGAAGTTAACCACTGAAAAACAGAGAAAAGCACTGTCTTTGTGAGTGTAAGCTCTGTTTCACGTCGTGGTGTACATGGAATAATGCTGGTGTTGTCTTGCTTGCATCTTGTGTTTAAGAATAATCTCATTGAAGTGGTCCTGTTGTAATGCGAGGTGGTCTATTCTCCTGACAGGGCAGGCACAAGAGAAGTGCATAACAAGCTTGAGAAAAACAGGTCAGTTCAAGCTCTTCGTCCTTATAAGTGGTGTTGTTTTAAAAGCACACAATTCTTCTTGTAGGAAAAGACTGACCTAAAATCGCACTGGTGTGTTGTTTCAAGTGTGTGTTTTGTCTGTCAGACGAGCCCACCTGAAAGAGTGTTTCGAGACACTGAAGAAGAACATTCCCAACATTGATGAGAAGAAGACTTCTAATCTGAGCGTGCTGAGAAGTGCTCTGAGGTACATCCAGGTAAGAAGATGCAGACGCTGCATGCTTAGTGCAGAAAACACACATTTCTATAATTTGGAGTTCAGGACACAAAGTGCAGCCATCAAACAATTCACTTTTTTTTTCTATTTTCTAGTATAGACAGTGACGTCTTACAGCCTACTTACTTTACCTGTAATCGGAATAAGGATGAAAGTTTTGTTTCCGTGTCTTGCTGGAGACGTCTGTTCACTACCTTACACCACAGAGGCGCAACAGCCAATCAGGAGGGGAGCTTAACGTCAGCTGATTAATGTAATATGACATCAACAAAGTGACGATGATGATGAGGGTCAAACATGCGGTCGACCCCTGATCTAAGAGCTGTATTACCAAACGGCCACGAGTGTTTGACTCATGATGTTGGTAATAGCTGGTCCAAAGGTTCACGGTTTGACTTTTTTTTTTCTCTTAACCTTCACTGCGGCGAGGTTCTGTGTTGTGAGGAGCTTGTTTATATCCTATCTTTAGATTGTGTGGGGCACAGCTTAAACCCGACATCTTTCCTGTTTCTTCCACAGTGTCGCTATTAGAGCACAATCCAGCTGGAAGACAGCGGAGATGTGATGTCTATGCACGCAAGAACAACAAGATTCTTAATACAAACGTGTGGAAAACCCCATCAGGCTCAATGCTAAGAAGCTGCAGTGTGAATATGGAGGGAAAGTAGGGCATTGTGGGTAAAGAGCTTGTCACCCGATCTCCCTCCTGCTGCACCCTCTGCCGGTGATTAGGCAACATGGTGGGAGGATGGTGAACCCCTACCCCCACGCCTCACCCGACCCCACCCCCTTTTACAACTGAGCACTAGAGATGCAAAACAAAACCGCGAGGGGCCAAAAATACGACAGCCAAGACACTGTTTGTGCGAGTGGCAAATAGTAGCTCGACTTGTTCCCTAAAACAGTAACAAATCATTTTGTGTAAATAATTTCACCAAAACGAGCTAATTGAAGATTATAGAAATAAAAGGTTTTAATAAGAATCAACTTGACTGTATTACATTGCAGTCCTCGGTACTGAGCGGGATCGCAACGAAGTTGGTATAATCTGATTGGATGTCTGATGTATGACGTTCTGTGCATGCCAGGACATCATGACGACCGTCCACGATCTCACCTATCCTGGCATGTCCTATAATAAGTGTGTGTGGAGCTCACCCATCCTTAATCATTAAGACATATGAGTGTCTTGCGTGATGGCGATGCTATCACATGTGGATATTTTAGCACGTGAGAATGTTCTTCTCTAAGCATCTGCACATGAATCCACGTTTGCCTACAGTGAGTAGCTCGGATGAGGTTTGACTTAAGAGGCTTAAGTCTCAGCTGATATGCTGTCTTATCTCTTCTGTTGGCAGAATTGAGATGGTCACAAAAGGCCACTATCCTCGAGCCGCTTTCACACAGATTCCTGCAAAAAGATGTACAATAGCATTTATTTGTCTGTCACACAGAACCCAGCAGAGGGGGACACTATTAAATTTATTCGCTGTGTGACGACGTCCCCCAGCATCTGGTGTGTGCCTTAGGTTGGCCACAACAAAAGGCTACTGCAAAATGTATTGTTTAACTGTATTTGGGTGGAGGATCTGGAGGTTGTGTCAGTATCTGGTGTGACCACCATTTGCCTCAAACCTGAGCATCCCAATCACGCTCGCCATCTTGTCATCAATAAAATGCACCTGTGTTTATTGTCCATCACATACATGCCCGCCTATACCGTAACCCCACTCCATCCACAACACAGGTGCATTTTACTGTATTGATGGTGTTGTGAATACAAAGTGATACTGTGACGAGAGCCTGAGGCCAATTGTTGGTCTCCAAGCACCACCTCATGTTGCAGCATGACAATGCATGGCCCAATGTTGCATAGAGATGCACACAATTCCTGGAAGCTGAAAACATCCCAGTACTTGCATGTCCGTTTTACTAATCCAACATCCTTTGAGCATGCCTGGGATTCTCTGGATCGGTGTGTAGAGTATTTGAGGCAAATGGCGGTCACATCAGATACCTACTGGTTTTCTGACCCCTCTGGAACAGCCCCAATACAGTTAACCTGCACTTTTGAGTGGGCTTTTATTTTGGCTGACCTAAGGCACACCTGAGATATAATCCTGCTGTTTTATCAGCATCTTGGTATGCCACATCTGTGAGGTGGACAGATTATGAATCATGAATGATGAATGTTCCCTGTTTTCAGAGAAAAACAATTAGACATTTTTGACCAAAACCCACAAATTTGCGGTGATCCACTGTGTTTGTCATCGTTGACGTACGACCGCACACGGCTGGTGTTTGGCACCATATACAAGACAAAGATGCTGTACATTGATGTGCGCCAGCCTCCTATCAATGTCTAATGTAAAAGAGTCATCCAAAAAGGGCACAGTTCTAGTAGAAGCTGTAAAACAATCCTTGCTGCAGTAGAAGTCCTCCCACCTGCTCAGCCCCTCCCTCGCGGCCTCGCTGAGCTTTTAAGGCCACATGAAGAGTGAGCACATGGCTAGTCTGAGCCGCGTGACGTCACCCCCCGTGAGGCTCCCCCCTTTTCCGGTGGTGCTGCAGCAGCAGAGCAGGACTCGGCGTACTCGCGGGCTTAGCTGCCAACAGGAGGCAGGCAACGCGAGCTGTAAACACGAGGCTTGCTCCCCCGCCCCTCCCAGCAACACTGAATGTGTTTCTGCTGCACAAATGACACTTAATGTGTTCTGTGGGGGGGTCTGTGAAAATGACATTATTACTTTATTAGTTGGAGGCCTAACAATGCGCGTTCGTCACATATCACAGCTCTTTTTCATATCCAACCACAGCAAAAGAAAAACAACGTGGCTAGAAGAACGTAGCTGTCTTTACACATACAGTGGAGACAGCTGTATGTGTGGACAATGTGGAACTCTCAACACCACGCATAACATCTAGTTTGCTTCATTATCATTTTTGTTGCCTTTATATGAGTCTCTAATAAACTCCTCTCTACAGGCAAATATGACGTTGTAATGACCTGAACATTTGTAGTGTTGTGCAGAGAAAAATGAGGAAAGGAGGTGATTTTTCAAACACGCCTGCGTGCAAAGCTTTAATTGTGAGCTGTCAGGAACCACGTGAAGTGTTCTTGCTGGAAGGCGCAGCAAAAGGAGGCTTTACAATCAGCACAAAGTCACAAGACCAGTCAAACTCCTGCCTGAGACGAGAGGCTTCAGCAGCGTGTCTGCAACGTGGCCTCACGCCCTGATCCTGCTGGCCCTTTAAGAAGAGTAGGCACACAACCCAGTTTGTTCTCTGCACAAGTTGAGTGGCCAGCCTTGCCCCTCCCCCCTCTGGTTCTCAGTGAGCCATGTGCATGCCACTTACATTGCTTGTGACAGCAAGCGTGTTTACCTTTACACACACACGCTCAATTCAGCCTATCCCTGTGCTTATCTAGATTTCCATACACACAAACAAGGTAGAGGTTGGGCCGGAGGGGGTGGGGGCATGTCAGTCATGTGCATGGAGACAAAAGGTACTTGGAACTTGATGTCCCAGCAACATGGCGACACGATTAGCAGAATGCCATGTGGGAACCATCTGCTTCAAGAGCGGCTTCTCAGGTTGCGTGTGTTTTTGTCTTGGACACACACAAAATGAAATGAGGGAATTGAAATGATTGGGGTCAAGTTGCCTATATCCACCATTTTAAATAATGATTTTATATCACCATAAGTGTAAAACAAGTTCAACACTATTTAAAGTGCAATTATATATCTATTTTTAACCAAAGAACGACCTACAACCTTTTTTTTTTTTTATTTTTACAAACCAAGAAAATATACATGTATTTTTCAAACAAATTAACACTCATGGCGAATAATTGTATTTTTGGTGTTTATTTTGGTCCAAATTGTAAATGATGTGCACAACATGAGGTTATACTGTATAGTGTTGAGCACAGCACCACTAATGCGCAACCAAGACAAGAGACAGGTGCCCGCCTGTTTTTCTACTGACACTCCATGTGTGTACGTGCGCAGCCTGACAAAACATGCCCTTTGCCTACACAAATACTGCCTCGCACATGCACTTTACTTTAAAACTGGCATGCATGCACACCCATGAAGAGTGAACTTAAGCAGGAAGTCCATCGGATCAGGAAATGCTTTTATGACCCCAACTCATCGACTTTCTGCAACTTGACCTCACACTGTGCTGTGTGGTAAAAACATACGTGTACCTCCAGTATAACCTGAAAGTATCTGGTCTTTGGGAAATGTTCTTACAGCCTTTCAACTTTGATTGAGGAAGTGTGTTTAGTTGTGTGTCAGCTGACCGGCCTGCTGAGGGGGAAACTGGGTCAGCGAGTCATTGCCTGGAAGCACCACCCACTTTCCATACAAGCTCAGCCTCTCCCACGTACACCTCTTGCCTGCACGTTGCTCTAATAGGTTATGCCAAAACGTATGTCTCATTACATTAGGGTTGAACAGTCCATTCCCAAAGACGCTCACTAGTAGGACAGTTACTTTGCAAACCCCATGATGTCATTGCGTGTATCTTGATCAAAATACACAGGTACAGGTACAGACACAAAACTGCCCACACTCCCAGAATCATAATGACCTCGCCCATCTTTGTCATCCTCCAAGAAGCAGGTAGCAGCCTGCTAACTACCAAACAAAAGGCCAATAGTCTGAAGGCGTTAGCTTGTTTGTTTTCTTGCAGACATTGAAGCGTAAGGAGAAAGAGTACGAGCACGACATGGAACGTCTAGCCCGAGAGAAGATAGCCACGCAGCAGCAACTGGAGGAGCTGAAGAACGAGCTGAACCAGTGGATGGATGTCGTGGAGATCGACCGTGTGCTCCGTCAGACAGTGCAGCCTGAGGAGGACCAGGCCTCCACCTCCACTGCTTCAGGTCGGCCTCCACACCACATAATTACAAAAATCATCATTTACCACATAGTACCATACTATCATCTCTGGCCAAATAAATAACAAAATACTGTCAAGATACTATTGTTGTTATTCTGTAAAGTATATAAATATTTTATATTTCTATATATTTATGTTGTAAACGTATATAAGTAGTATCATTGTTGCGGGCCTAATATTGTGATTCATCATCATAGGTCAGGTTCCATGATACTGTAATATAAAATTGTGATACAACTGTTATCATGGGCCAAATGTTGCCTAGTCTGTCATTGTAATCCAACAAATATAGTATATTATTATTTTTCCAAATATCATGACACTATCATTGTCACAAGAAAAATACTGTCACAATCATACTACAGGGAGTGCAAAATTATTAGGCAAATGAGTATTTTGACCACAACATCCTCTTCATGCATGTCGTCTTACTCCAAGCTGTATAGGCTCGAAAGCCTACTAACAATTAAGCATATTAGCTGATGTGGTCTAATGACATCAACACCCTATATCAGGTGTGCATCATTACTAGGCAACTTCCTTTCCTTTGGCAAAAGGGGTCAAAAGAAAAACTTGTCAGGCTCCGATAAGTCAAAAATAGTAAGAAATCTGGCAGAGGGATGCAGCACTCTTAAAATTGCCAAGCTTCTGAAGCGTGATCATCGAACAATCAAGCGTTTCATTCTAAATAGTCAACAGGGTCGCGAGAAGCGTGTGGAAAAACCAAGACGCAAAATAACTGCCCATGAACTGAGAAAAGTCAAGCGTGCAGCTGCCAAGATGCCACTTGCCACCAGTTTTGCCATATTTCAGAGCTGCAACATCACCGGAGTGCCCAAAAGCACAAGGTGTGCAATACTCAGAGACATGGTCAAAGTAAGAAAGGCTGGAAAACGACCACCACTGAACAAGACACACAAGCTAAAATGTCAAGACTGGGCCAAGAAATATCTGAAGACAGATTTTTCTAAGGTTTTATGGACTGATGAAATGAGAGTGAGTCTTGATGGGCCTGATGGATGGGCTCGTGGCTGGATCGGTAAAGGGCAGGGACCTCCAGTCCGTATCAGACACCAGCAAGTTGGAGGTGGAGTACTGGTTTGGGCTGGTATCATCAAAGATGAGCTTGTGGGGCCTTTTCGGGTTGAGGATGGCGTCAACTCCCAGTCCTACTGCCAGTTTCTGGAAGACACCTTCAAGCATTGGTACAGTCTGCATCCTTCAAGAAAAACATGATTTTCATGCAGGTCAATGCTCCATCACACGCGTCCAAGTACTCCACAGCGTGACTGGCAAAAAAGTGCCTAAAAGAAGAAAAACTAATGACACGGTCTCCTTGTTCACCTGATCTGAACCCCATTGGGGAACCCGTAGTCCATCATCAAATGTGAGATTTACAAGGATGGAAAACAGTACACCTCTCTGAACAGTGTCTGGGAGGCTGTGGTTGCTGCTGCACGCAATGTTGATGGTGAACAGATCAAAACACTGACAGAATCCATGGAAGGCAGGCTTTTGAGTGTCCTTGCAAAGAAAGGTGGCTATATTGGTCACTGATTTGTTTTTGTTTGTCAGAAATGTATATTTGTGAATGTTGAGATGTTATTTTGGTTTCACTGGTGAAAATCAATAATTGAAATGAGTATATATGTTATTTCGTTAAGTTGCCTAATAATTATGCACAGTAATGGTCACCTGCACACACGGATGTCCTCCTAAAATAGCTCAAACTAAAAACAAACTAAAAACTACTTCCAAAAATTTTCAGCTTTGTTAATGAGTTTTTTGGGTTCATTGAGAACATGGTTGTTGTTCAATAATAAAATTAATCCTCAAAAATACTTGTCTAATAATTCTGCACTACCTGTATTGTTGTGGAAGATACTTCTATCATTGGCCAAATGATGCCATCGTCACGGGCCAAATATCATGAATTACCATTATCAGGCACCCAACGCCATGATACTGTTGCTGTTCATGTGTACTTGCAGAAGGGGAAGATGTCATGGATGATGAAGACGAGGACGACGATGTTCCCATGAGACCGCAGAGTGCCTCACCCAGCGTACCTCAAGTCCATATTGAGCTACAAAATATGCCGACACCCACCCCGACCTTGACCCAGACCACTCCTGCCCCCTCCTTCGTCAGCCACCACATCTCCATCCAGCACAAAGCCCCTCTGCAGCCTCCACGCCAGCTGACACCCACTCCACAGCCGCCATCCAAGGCTGTGGCCCCACCCATATCTACCACATGCAGTGCTGCCTCTACTCCAGCCGCCATCCCTGCCCAGCCCAGCCTACACCCCACAGTTATTGCCCACGCGTCTGTTTCCCATCCGTCAGTCATACAAGCAGTCAACGTCATTCAGGCAGCAGGACCCAAACACATAGCCCACCTGGCGCCCCCTGCTGCCCCCAGCTCTGTACAGTTAGCACCTGGCCAGCCACCTATAGGCCACATAACCGTGCACCCGGTGGCCCACCTGGGCCGGCACCTGCCCGCCCTCTATCCACAACCCGTGGCCGTCACGCAGCCCGCCTTGATCAGCCACATCGCGCACACCCTCAGCCACGTCAACGGTACCGCAGCTGGCCAGCCGACTGCCATCATGGGCAAACAGACAATGGTGGCGCATCACCCGCAACTGGTGGGTCAAACTGTTCTCAACCCCGTCACCATGGTGACCATGCCTTCCTTCCCCATCAGCACTCTGAAGCTGGCCTGAACTTAAACACCCTTCAAAGCAGCAGGACTACCATGTGCCGCCTCATTGGCTATGGCATCCTGGAAAGATCCACAGATGTAGGAAGAGCACGTCCACCAGCAGTCTGACTGTAATACACATGCCACTCGTTGTACACCAGTGATGTTTACTGGGTCATACAGTGAAAATGTAGGGACACTTTGGGAAGGTCCTGGTCGAGCTTGCCTGCTGCAGATGAACCAATAGCACATTTCTACCCACCACTAGCTCCATCCCTTCCTCTAACACACACATGCTGCTGGGCCACATCCAAATTATGGACTGAACAATCCTTGATGCACTGGAGCTGCAGTCTTCGGGGACCTGCATGCTGCAATGGCTCCCCCTGCTGTCTTCTAATGGCATAGTAAAACCTACACTGAAGGCAGTATTGAAATATGGGATTTATCACATTCTGATAAATATTCACTAGCCACAAGTCACCAGTACAAGCAAAAACTTCCTTTACAAACATAGTAGTACTCACTTTTAATTGACAGAGGAATTTAAAATACAGTGGGACCTCGGTGAGCGTGTTCTCCAGTTTGAAAATGTTCTTTCGCTGTTAGCGTACATTATGGTGTGCATCTTGTCATGTTATTACACGGAGTGACTGTATTTTGTCACAAAAGAAGTGTCTTCTTTATCAAATGGCAAATGCAACAGTCTTTGAGCTTCTTGCCTTCTCCATTTTGGGTTATTTTGTAGCTGCGATCAAAGAAAAGAGGCGAGAAACACTATTGAATCCAATAAATAACTCATCTTCAATGAAGATAAAAGTTAACTTAAATGTTTGTTTACTGCGATTGACTGGTGACCAGTCCAGGGTGTACCCTGCCTCCGGCCCGAAGTCAGCTGGGATAGGCTCCAGCATACCCACGACCCTAATGAGGATAAGCGGTATAGAAAATGGATGGATGGAAGTGTTCATTTATTCCTTTCATTCATTGTTTGGATTTATGCACGTAAAACTATAATTATAAAAGTTAAAAAATGCTTTGTGTTAACACTTTTGGCTTTCTGGTAGGGATTTTTTGGAATGACGTGTTATGGCCAAAATTGATTTGGTTAGCGTCGAAACTTCTTGAACAGATTAACGATGCTAACCAAGGTTCCACTGTATTCTGGCTTGCACATTTTTCTGAATATGATCCAGTGCAGTTGTACATAATATTCTTCTCTTGATGTTTATTAAGTATGGGCATTATTATTTGAAGTATCTTAAAAGTGTATGAGTCCAGCATCTTAGATTTTGAATGTAAATACAAAGCAAGGAGTGGTGTTGCATTTAAGGTCAGATTTATGTTGGCAGTTCATTTCATGTCCTTTTTTGGAAAAGAAACCTCTCACGCGTTTATTATTTTCCCATATTAGCACTGTGAACCTCAATAATGAGCATCCAACCTGTGGTTAACAGCACTTAAGGTATGCTGTGCTTTCTTCAATATTGTGACCTGTGAGAAGATGTGGAGGAGCAGACCTACCATTTTTTTTATTAAACATATATTAAAGAATCATGTTAAGTCACTTTTTTTGGCTGTAACTTGTCATGTTGAGTGTACAGTTGATGTGATATGTTATTGGGACCATGTACATTAGGTAGAGCAGAGGGAGGCACCCGCTGCCAGCTGTACTCTGTACGTGTGTGTGATTCCATAAAGGATTGGAAGCGCAATGATAAAATAGTCACCTTTGTTGCGCTTTAGATACACAACCAATTCAGTTGGAAATTATGTTGGATGGAGCCCACCATAAAATGTCTAAAGTTGTCGCAGGATTCTGATACTTGGAAGACATTAAAACGATACCCATTTTTTCCCTATGGAGAAAGTTCTACTGGTAAATAGCCTCTAATAACTGGGCTCTATTTCACAATGATGTAAAAAGCTGGGAAGATTATGTGGAAAAAAATATATAAAACAAGTTAATAAACTTGTTTGCTAATGTCTGCTTCATCTTATTTTGATGTTTGCATAAATGAGATGTCTCTTTAGTCATTAACCCTGTATAACCATTTGTATTATATTTGCTACGCCTGTTTCAGAGACCTCCAATTTATCAACATGAGCAATATTTTCCGTAAAAACCTGTTGTATACGACCAGATACATGTATTCTGCCCTCTAGTGAATTAACACTCCCCTGCAGGCAGTGAAAGGGCTTTTTTTTGGGCCCTTTCAACATGGCTTCTTTCATGACATCATCCACACACGTTTGGCAAGAAAATCTTTGCTAATTTTCAAGCAGTGACGGTAAGAATAACATTTATTTTTCTACTCATTTTTAAAATTAAGTAGTTTCTTTATTGAAACAATGCATAGTTACTAAATAATTTATTCTTTATATTACAGTTAAATCATGTTAAAAATGGGTGTATCAAATTTGATACTCCGGGTATAAAAGGTGCTTTATGGCTGAACAGTAACGTCACATTTTTGTGATGTAATCTACATTTTCCCTAACAGAAAACCAATACACACAATTATGATGATTCATTTAATACAATTAATGATTTTAAGATTAATTAATTAGATTAATTTTCCATACATTTTGAGTATTTTCACAATAACGTTTCCTGTGAAAGAATGAAGAATACAGGAAGAAGAAAGAAAAGGAAAGTACATAAAAAATGTCATGAACATGGTAATGGATGGCAATTCAAGTGACACGGAGCAGTTGAGGAAAGTTCAGATAGCAGTGACGAGGAAGACTTTCAAGATGAAAGTGTAGCCCAGACAAGCACAGAAGTTGAGGTCCCAACAACACCGGACACATTCAGAAAGGACTCAGTGAAGGGGAATGCAAAAAGGAAAGAATACAGATGGAGAAAAATTGAATATCAAGCTCCATTTGTCGACTCCATTGCATGTGATGACAAAGGCACAGAACAGGTGTGACTGGACAACATATCTGTATTCCAAACAGCTTATCACAGAAGAAATGCAACAGCAATGTGAGGAACAAACAAACCTGTACAGTGTACAAAAGGAGGGCATGTCCATAAACACAACTGCCAAAGAGAAAGAGCAGGTTCTAGGCATGTACATGCATATGGGATTAGTACAGATGCCTAGTGTGAGAACCTTCTGGGAGATGGAGACAAAGCTCCCTGCAGTTTGTGGTGTGATCTCTCGAGACCGGTTTCTGAAATTGCTGACACAGATTCTGTTCAGGACATGAAGCATGTCTGATGATGCAAAGAAAGACAAACTGTGGAAACTGTGGACATGCTGTCTGCCCATTACAAGTTCAGCTTCAGATCCCGAAGATGGCACGTGTACATCTGGTGGCACACTGTGACAGTGGCAGTCATCAATGCATGGGACCTCTAAAAGAGACCAGAAGAAACTAGAGGCCCAGATGAAACCCATGGCTCTGCGAAGATTTCAGGCTTTGGTTGGCACTTCTCTCACAAGTGCAGGAAAGGCTAAAATCAAAGGTGGCAGACCACTGTCCTCTCCAGAAGAAAATCTAACACCACTCTGTAAAAGGCCATGTAGCAGTGTGCCTCCTGATGTGAGAAGGGATGACATTGATCATTTTCCAACATGGGAAAGCCGACAGAGATGCAAGCACTGCACCGGCAATCACTTCTCACATATCTACTGTGATAAGTGTATCACAGTGTAAGGTGCACCTTTGCCTAAACAAGGACAGAAACTGTTTTTCTGCCTATCACAACACAAAACAAAAAAGGCTCCAAAAAAGTTAGAGAAAAAAAACCAAAGAGAAAACTTTCCTGAAATTGTTTACATTGTCTAAATGTTATAGGCAAAATTTGTTTTTGCATCTAAAGTTAACATTTAATGAGTAAAAAGTTGCCAAAATCGCCAAATGTATCAAATGTGATACAAAAAAAATCTCAGAAACAAAGTGATTTTTAAAAAAGGTTTAATAAACACCTCAATTCCAAAAAATTAGAATTTTCTGGCTATTTTTTTGATGTGTCAGGCTTTAAAGGGTTAACCAGTGCATTTGAATGCATCCCCTATACAATTATGTTGATATTTTGCAATATCCTCAAAGTTGTATTTGTTTAATTTTCCAAATATTTCAGCTCTATTCTTAACCATCAGAAAACTTTCTTCTAGTAATGTGGCTTTAGTCCCATCTAAACCTTTTCAAAATCAATCTAAATCTTCCAAAATTAAGACTTTGTTTTTTATGTTTCTCTTGTATTACTAATTTGAAAAAAAGTTTACATTAAAAATGAATTGACTATGAAACTATGCAACTAAACTGAAAATGTTCCTCATATTAAGAGTTTACTCTTGTAAAAGTTTTCCTCCTCCGCCATGTGTAAACGCAGACGGGATGTTTCGTTTTTGCCGGTGTTTGTGTTCAAAATAACTTGAGTTCTGAATCAATTTGGATGAAATTTTCAGCAATTGTCAGAAATGGGTTATGAAAGAACTAATTGATTACATTTTGGGAGTGATCCAGATGAGCGTCTGAATTCAGGATTTTTCAAAGGAACATTGCGAGATAGGACCATTTGTGCATATAACGCCACATAAAATAATGAACAGAACAGAACCTTTCAGGACATGTTTCCAACAGGTTCTACAAATGATCAAAAATCTAACAACTTTTTCCACCACCTAATTTTCTGAAAATTAAACCTTTGTCGTTTTTTATATTATGACTAAAATATTATTTTTTAATATTTCTACTTTGCTACCAACATTGAATTTTTTTCATAATATATCATTCTCATAAAAGTACAACGTTTTGTTTGCTATCTTGTTTCTCTTAATATTTTGATTTATACTATACTTAAAAATTACTGCAGATTCCATTTTTGCAAGTCCTGCCTGTGACCCTGCAAAAACATTTTGCTTGATGGCAGCCATGTTTTTCAACAAATGTTACTCAAATTTACCAGATGTGTCCGCTAAAAGGTGTGTACCAAATTTAGTGGTAATTCAGCTAAAGACCCTAAAGTTACAGTAGATGTTTTGTGGTGCGTTTAGAGATGCTCTGCAAGAAATTTCAAGTCAATCCGACTTCCAGGCAAAGTTTGGCCTTTAATAACAGCGCCACCATGTGGTGTTGGTCAGAAAAATAATAGCTTATGCAACACAGTTTCACTTTTTCTTTGTTAACTTACACACAAATACATACCTGACATTGAGTCTACCTAGAAACCCAAATATTACACCCAAACGATTACATATTTGAAAAGAAAGCACATGAAAACAAATAAATGCACAGATGGACACATTAAATTAGGCAATATTTGTATTTTAATTGTCATATTAGAATGGTTTGCATATTTTTTCAGCCATCCAACTTGCATTTTTACATTTAGAACAAATATACTCCAGAGAGTAGAAAGACAAAAAAAGGAAAAATAAGACACCCAAAGTAATGCGAAAAACTTTTGCAACACATGAGTTTTGTACTCACAATGTTTCTAAAATTAAGCATAAAAAAAGTTAAGTCAATATCATAATGCTAAGTATTCCAGGATGTTGACTAAAACGTTAGTATTGGTGTATGTTAAGGCAGTGAGTGAAATTCCAATCAACTAAAGATTACAAAGTCCATTGCGATCCATGTATTTACACACATTCTAATAGTTTCAATGCCCACAAATACCATTGTGACAAGCAGAGTGGCCCTTAGAAGACAACACATCACCAGGCTCTGTCAAGTGTTTGTACAGTAACAATGGTCTCTTCTGACATCATGTATTTTAGATGGAACACAGAGCGGTGATTGCAAACCTCTCTTAATGGTTACAGTTCTGTTGGAGCCATGTCCTTTTTGGCAGTTATGATTGCGCCCTATAAATTCTGCCTAGCAACAAGCATCCAATGTAAAAATGTCACATGACCACAAAGAAGCCAAGACATTTGCGTCCACTAGATTTGTACAATTGTATTTCTTTTTAATGATGAATGATGCACGTCAGTTTTGTTTAGTACATTGGAATGAAAAACATGTTGTAGTTGGTCCCCACTAATAAATCAGTAATAACAATCAACTTATACAAAGCAGGTTAACAACAGTGTCGTTAAGTTTAAGTGAGGAAATAAAAATAAAAGTAGGAAAAAACATATTTGGATGTCATATAAAAATGCAATTTATATATTCCTGTTGACTTAGATAATTTCAAAAAACTTAATTTAGGTTTGCTTCAAAACAATAGCAGACCTTCAAATAAGGTTCCATGACTCAGATGAAACACTTGTTTTTTTTTCCTTATTCCTATTTACATTGAGGAGGGTCAAGCATTCTTACCTCATCCTCTGAGTGCATGATGGGCAGCTGATGAGGTCCGTGGGACAGGACAGGACAGGACAGGACAGGACAGGAGGTCAAAGTTCAAGTGGAAGACACAAGGTGTCAGTAGGCGTCTTTCTGAGTGTGCATTTGATCCTGAATCCTCTGCAGCATCTCCTGCATCCGCCGCAACTGATCAGACGACACACAGCGTTAGATCCCATGCTTTGCTCATGGTCACATGGCACAGATCAATGACTACATCATGAGATTTACACTGCCCTGCACTAATACTGAAAATGTTGTCAAATAAGTGCTACTATTTCTTTCTCAAGGTCTTCATATCAGTTAATAGCCCCAGCATATGTTTTGGTTATATATATATATGTTACATTAACAGGCTAACAAAACAAGGAAAAACAAAAGTAGCAACAATTGCGTATTTATTTAATGGAATAAATAAGACTTATCGTATGTGGTGATTCAAGGGCCAAATAGGTGCAGCATTTTCTAAATAAATATCAATCACTGGACACGACATTAGGTACACCCAATGCACGAGCTAGATCAATGATTTTTTTTATAGATTAAAAGCAATACAAAACAACACAGTACTTTGTAGTTACGGCGTATCCTACCGAGAGCAGTTTTGTGAATTCAGGTAACCAAAATATGAAGAGAAAGTTTATAGTTTGCGTGTAACCTTTGACACAGCTCTTACTGGACGTCGTGTACCTAGATGGCAGGAAAAGCTAACAAGCTAACATGCCAACTCTAGGCCGTATAAATGGAGCTGTTATAAATATTATGTGTCGATGATGTTTGTTTGGATAAATGGGCCCGACTCACCAATAGATTCATGGGGATGTTCTTGAAGAGGGATGTAAAATGGATTCAGAAGTGAACTGTGCTTTTTGAGTGCACCTGTACGCTACTCGACATTATGCTAGCTGCTGCTAATTAGCATAGGCAACGCCCGTTTAGCATGTAAGGAAATTGGCCGGTGAGAGTTGTGAAAAGGTTCAAGTTAGGGAGAATCAAAGCAAATACCTAAAAATATGACGAGATGCTCAACCGTCGAGCATTAAATACTATGTAATTATGTGCACACAACACTATGAGCTATGCCCTTATGGCACTGTCCATTTTCTATGCCGCTTAGCCTCATTAGGGTGGCGGGTATGCTGGAGCCTATCCCAGCTGACTTTGGGCGAGAGGCGGGATACACCCTGGACTGGACTCCAGTCAATCGGAGGGCACATATAGACAAACAACCATTCACACTAACATTCATACCTTAGGGGACAATTTAGAGTCGCCAATTAACCTAACATGCTTGTTTTTGGAATGTGGGAGGAAACCGGAGTACCCGGAGAAAACCCACACACGCACGGGGGGAACATGGAAACTCCACACAGAGATGCCCAACGGAAATTTGACCCCAGAACCTCCTGACTGTGAGGCCAACGTGCTACCCATTCAGCCACCATGCGGCCACCCTTATGGCATTGGAACACGTTTAATTCATGTAAATTAGGACCAAAGCGACTTAGTAATATAATAAAGACATACACACACGCACGCACACACTACAGTTCAAAAGTTTGGGGTCACTTAGAAATTTCTGGCAATTTCTCACATGGAATAGCCTGGGTATAGAGTTAAATAGTATATAATCAACAAAATAAAAAATAGAGAGAGACCTTTACCATAAGGTATGCCAACAATAGCTGACTTTCATTTTGCTGACCTGGAAAATATTTAGCTCCCGTTGATTAATGATGTTTAGTAGAGGCTAAAGAACAAACATTTGCGGAATTCAAACTTTTGCATTATAGTAATCGAGTATTACTGGTACAGTGTAAGTGTGACGTTAAAGGTTGAAGGTTAAAATGGTCCCGTGACAAGATGACCAGTGAGGAAAATAAGCAGTGACAACAAGACAAGTGAGAAAATGACCAATGGCAATACAACCAAAAGGAACATAACTAGTAAAAATAATCAGTGAATACAAAAACAGCGATAAGATGACCAACAGAAAAAGAAGAAGAGAAAAAGAAGAATAAATAAATGGTGAGAATATGTGCAGCCTTACTGAAAGTGTCTAGGGAGGACAAGCCAGTAGTTTGAAATGAGGATAAAACGAGTGCTTGTGGCTAAACGTGTGAGCTAACAACACTTAAAGGGCCTCGTCTTCCAGATGCAAGCGTGCCTCAGGGTTGGGTTTAGGTTCAAAGTGTTCCTGGTGCTCGAAAGCATATTCGGACTCGTGGTGCTCATGGTGATGGTGGTGAGGCTGATGCAATTCCATTTGGTGGTCGGTGTGCCGTACCTCCTCATCTTTCTCGCGGATCAGCTTTTCCGTCTCGTCCGTAACGTCGCCCACGCCGGGGATGGGGAAGTCGGTGCCGCTCTCTCTGGTGAGCTTACTGTGCACAGATACATGTTACACACGCACATCAGTGTCCATTCAATCACGTCCACATTCTTATTTTTTTGTGACTGACTGCCTTGCATGTTATTACTGACAACATGAGATAAGTGAAAGCTACAATGTGCCGATGCACAGCAGGTATGAACACCACTACATGCTCATATCTGAAATCATTCATAATACTGATGGTCCGTGTTTCCAAGTTTTGTTGTTACGAACCGACTCCCATAAATTGATTTAAAGCTTAATTTTGGTCCCTTAAAGCTAGACCTTGTGGAGAATTTGTTATGGAACAATACACTATGTGTGGCTCACCCACAGCTACACTACTTTCAACACTTGACCATCACAACCATTACTAAGGACAAAGCTTGTATTGTAACATCATCGGACGCTGTAAGGATGATGATGCGGTAGTCAATCAACAATTTCTTTATTAAAACAACAAAGCAGGCTATTGGCGGCCACAACCATGTCAAAACAGCTATTGCAAATTCAACTGTCGTCTCTTCATGCAGCCGTCCTCCTCCTGCACCAACACACACGTGCACATACACACAAGGTCAGAAATCAGCCTGCCACACTCACAGACAGTGGGAAATCACAAATGTCCTTAATGCTACAAAGTGTATAGCTGCCAGGTTGCAACAGTATCCTTGAGCCTGGCTTTAATGAACTAATCAGGGTTTTTTTAAAATATCATTTTATTTAAATTGCATTATTATTAATTACGGTTTCATTTAGTTCTTGTATTTAGTGTTTTCATAAGTGTATTTTATGCCCTTCATGTGGTGTGTGTACAGTGTGAACGAAGCCATTGTTGATTTAGGTATGAGTTCCGACTAACACTAAAATTCTACCTACAATGCGTTGTAGGAACAGAACTCGTTCGTAACCCGAGGACCAGCTGTAATAATTACTTTTGTAAAATACATTATTGGTTGGTCAGGAGTGTCCAAATCATTGTGTTTGTCACAACTTAAATATACTTGGCTACATATAAAATGGAGGCCAAAACTCATTTTCATCAAAAAAATAAACTAACAAAAAAAATTGAACTAAGAAATATATTTCCTAGGTTTAGTAAATTATATCGAAATAAAATGTGTACATTTATGTCAACATATTTTGTCTGTCATTTTTGGATTTTTATTTAGAGTAATTTATAAAAAGTAAATCATGAATTACTTTAAAAAAATGTGGTCCAGTGGTTAACATTTTGGCCACACAGTCAGGAGATTTGGAAGACATGGGTTTGAATCTCTGTCGGGCATCTTCTGTGTGGAGTTTGCATATTCTCCCCATGTGTGTGTGGGTTTTCTCCGGGTACTCCGGTTTCCTCCCACATTCCAAAATCATGCACGTTAGGTTGATTTGTGACTCTAAATTGTACCATAGGTATGAATGTAAGAGTGAATGCTTGTTTGTCTGCCCTGCAATTGATTGGCAACCAGTCCAGGGTGTACCTTGCCTCTTGCCCGAAGTCGGCTGGGATAGACTCCAGAAACACCCATGACCGTAAAGAGGATAAGCGGTAAAGAAAATGGATAGATGGATACAGGTTAATATAATAAAATTAAAAGTTGTTTCTTTTGCAAGTTAATTGAAATTGTGGTTGAATTTCCAAACCAGCCAATAATGATAATTTTTCACATAGAAAACAACTTTCATGCAATGATGCAACATCATTGTCTTTTTTTCAGTGTGGACCTAATCATTTTTGGTAATGTTCTGATGAAGGATGTTTTTAATACCATTTTTTAAAAATTCTACAGGCCAACAAAAAAAAACATGCCATTGGCCACAAATGCCCCCAAGTCTGGATGCTGTCCATCCCTGGTTAGAAGGAATAATAAATTGCTTATTAGGTTTAAATACTTGTGTATCATACTTGCGGTTGCGCTCCTTTACAACCATGCGGGTCATGCTCTGGATGCACTGGGCCCTGTAGTTCTCGTAGTGGGTCTCCCGGGTCACATCCTTCAGGTCCTGCATGTGGGTGCGAACCAGCATGTTCCTCAACTTCACAAAGTCACAGTGTGCTGAGTTTTCAACTGCAGACCAGTGGGAAGATTAGAAACTTGTTAATGTGTCTGCATTCTCTGATGGTAAAAGTTTAATAGAATCCTTACCTTCTACGATCCCCCACGGGTAGAGACGACCTCGTACCCTCTTCCCTTTGGCTTCTACTACTGTGTTGCTGCCAA
This sequence comes from Oostethus manadensis, assembly GCA_024372805.1. NCBI lineage: Eukaryota > Metazoa > Chordata > Actinopteri > Syngnathiformes > Syngnathidae > Oostethus > Oostethus manadensis. The sequence continues at coordinate 2,142,561 of QODF01000028.1, read as the reverse complement.
TGACGGCAAATGGAATGCTTTCCTTATTGTGGGAACATGATTAAACAATGATTAAATTATTCTAGTGCTTTAGAGAGATCTGTCAGGAAGTACAACAGTACAAAATAATGCATGCATGTCAAAGTTGTTTATGCTATAAGGATAAAAGTAGTGGAACATTTGGCTGTTACACCTACACAAAATGAAAATGAAAATATATTTAGTTGGACAATTAGTGTTTAATTATCACAGTACTTTTCACTGTATTTTTGTGCTGATAGGATGCTGCAACACACTGACTGCACCATCACAGCCAGATTAGGATGCGAGCAGAGGAGGAGAAAGGCTGACTCACAAATGCTAAGTCAGGAGTAGCTTGTCAAGGTCACACATTTAAAACGTTAAGAACTAATGTTATAGCAGGTGGATCATTCTTCATCATGGGTCCAGAATAAAATACATTTATTTCCCACTATCACCTTCAGCTCGTGATCCTGCTGCTTAAAGTCATCATCTTCATCAGAGTCACAGTCAGGAAACTGATATATCTTGATGCCATACTGATCAATCTCTTCTCTAATCTGTATAGACATAAATAGTGAGAGCGTGTTAATAAGAAAATAAAGATTATCTCCGATGCAACAAACAGATGACAGGAAGGAGCCTCGCCTTTATTTTCTTCTTCTTGACCTCACTAGGAGTGAGTGTATCTGCTTTGGCCAACACGGGGACAATGTTGACCTTCTCGTGCAGGGCTTTCATAAATTCCACATCTAGTGGCCTAAGCCTGCAAAATAAAAAACACTGTATGTGCAAACTGGTGGTTTGTGATGGTATGCAACGTGCAATGGCCACAAGTTGTCTAAAGGGGGAGCAGTTTCTCCACCACTGCAACAAAGTATCAAGTCAGCATTAAACCGGATTAGAGTGAAAGAGACAAGACTAGAAGAGTGCTGCATTAATTCATTAATGAATTGATGGAGAGTGAATTCCTTCTGGGGCTTAATTTGAAATGAACGTTACTCAAGTACAGTAATTCAAGTTCAATTGTGACCATTCCAAGAGTGGGCAAAAAGAAATACTGTCTAAAAGAGCACTGTAGCCTTATCCTACCCATGACCGAAAGGGGAGATGAAGTAAAGGCAGCAGTGCACACGGTTGTCCTGGATATTTTTGCGGTTCAGACCGCTCTCGTCCCTGAAGTATTGCTCAAACTGCTGGTCAATGTAGTCGGCTACTGGCTTCCAGCTACATAGAAGACAGTAACACAGCTTGTGAGGACATGCTGAATGCAGAGTAGACATTGACCACTATACAGTACCATTCTGTGTTGTTGACAGCATCCCCAAACCCAGGAGTGTCGACTATCGTCAGCTTTAGTTTGACTCCTTTTTCTTCTATATCAACAGTGTGCTTGGTGATTTCTACTGTTTGCATGATTCTTTCTAAGGGAGAGAAACAAACACAAGCACATACAGTATAACAAGAAAAGCAGGATCGTAGGTGACCACAGTGTATCCTACTGTCTTCTTGCTTTTCAATTTCACAAGTATAATCATTAATATTCTTTTCCATTACATTATACCTATTCGGCTTGATTCTGTACTACTCGGTACTATTTCTAGAACATGGTAAACTTGTGTAGGAATGGCAAAAATAAAGACACAGTAACATTATCTTATCCTGTAGATAGATTAGCTTTGGACGCTGTGGTACTGGACCCCACAATCTACACTTTGAGCAGCCCCAAGTCTCTTTTTGAATAAAACGTGTTTCCTTACTATGGCTAAAAGCCACATGTTCAAAAATAAATACTACAGGGCCTCTCCCACTGTTGTTGTTTGTTAAAATGTTGTAGTTTAAAGTGGACAAAATGGAAAACTGAAGCCCTAAACCAAGCAGGTACTGTGGAGTGGAAAGGCAGCATTAGAGTGTAGTTACGACACCTAATGGCACAGAATACAGTTCAACAGTAGTGCATGAAACGGTCAAAATAATAGAGGGGCCATGTTGGGATTAAATGTTGGAACAAACAAACAAAATGTGTATAGGTTCCAAAATAAAAATGTGACCAAACCCAATATAAAATCATTGGTACACAATAATCAACCACTCTAACTAGATGAATAATAATTGAGGCTGTGGTGTTGTCACCTTCAGCATTGAGCAGCTTCCTGTCTTTGTAAAGATCTGTGAGGAAGAGACTGTTGACCAGGGTGGATTTTCCAAGGCCAGACTCCCCTGTAAGCACATAATAACATGAGAAGACAAGCAAGGTAATAGTGTGAGATTCATGAGTTTAGACTGCAGTAGGATTTTTACCTGCCACCATAAGTGTGAAGTCAAATCCTTTCTTGACCGATTTGCGATGGACCTGGTTTGGCAGCGTGGCAAAACCTACATATTCTTTGTCATGATCCTGAAAAAAAGATGAAATCAAAAAGTGAAATCAAGTCACATTGTGAATTGAGAATTGCGTGTCTTATTATACGTCAACAGTGTGAGATAATGTGTACTTTGTGAGGACACAAAAGTCATCATTAGCACAGCAGCAAAGCTTCGTTAATTATCTACTTTTCTACTGACAGCAGCTATTCAGCCACTTAACACAGTGGAACCCACTGGCTGACTATATATTAAAATATTTACATTTTTGTGATGGTCTGAAACACTTAAGTGTGACAAACAAAAAGAAGTCAGGAAGGGGGCACTTTTTCACACCACTGTATTTTCATACGGTATAGTTCTGTTTTCATTAGATATTATAGCGATGGTAGTATTGTAAACTGTTCTGAGCTATGATTCGTGGGCAGTGGCATTCGATTGCAAGTTAGAGCCAGACCAAAAGAAAAGAATAGCCTACCAAAAACGCTGGCATTGACCACCAGTGTAGAGTGTGTCTTGCTGTGAAGTATAGAGTACTGTTTAGTAGACAGCAATGAAAGGCTGTCATCCTGCCCCGTCGTCATTCCGCCAAGATTGCTATATTTTATCAAACAGTTGCTGTATTTCTTGACTAAAATGACAATAAGGTATTTGTAAACATGCAAGTCTTACTTCCTGTGGCTAACAGTCTAAAAATCTAGGTTGATATAACAATGCTTTATTTTGAAGCTTATTGTGTACTGAACAGAAAGTCACTGGAAGTTTTAATTTGACGTAACTAGTAACTAGTAGTAAGTAGTTATGTTGTTGTTTGGTGATATTGAGGATGATGACAATTATGCAACACATATATTGAACAATTTTCACTAAAATGACCGCTTTGAGTTTCAAATTTTATTTCAAGAAAAGTGGTCTATCATATATGTCAACGTTGACTTAAGCGGGGGCTCCTTTTAATAATAATATTAACACAGTGGAGCGGGACTTGAGTTGTTAAAAAGATGGGTTAGAGACATAAGCGGGACTAACTAGCAGGTTCCAATGAACTATACATGAAAATGAAACACACACACAAGCACGTACACTCACAGAGACCCCTAAATGTCTCTTCACTGCACCTCCATATGTTACCTCATTACTGCTGTAAGGGTCAAAACGTGCCCATGGACTTTTGGGCCTGCAGGGACTGACCGGGGAGGGTAAGTCAAACCCCACACTTTTGCTCAGTGGCAAACTGGCCTCATAACCCATCTCTGACTGTGCCCTACCAGCCCCAGGGGGGCATAAATACGATGGCGTGTGGGGGCGATCTTGGCCCCAAGCTTCCCATTCTGCATCATGGGCCTCGTGGCCATGTTGCTGCTGCTGTGGACTGTGGCCATGGTCACGGTCAAGGTGGTCATGTTCTACATGATGGCAGGGGTCTTGCATAATGTTCTCCACCTCAGAGTCATCAGAGTGGCTTGAATGCTGGACATGTCAGGATTGAATAAGTTGTATGGGACAGTGAGGAAGAACAGGAGAGAGAGTGAAGAAGAGTGGAAGATTAAAAGTATGAAATCTTGAGAGTAGATTATGCAAATGTTTACAAGCAAAAGTACAAAAATAATGTATTTTTACTGAGTTGTAGCCTCATTAGCTTGTTTTTGCTGTGCTGGGCTTTACTTATTACCAAAGACTGAAGGCGCTCTGGCAGCCATGCAACGAAGATGAATAATGTAAGGAGAAAGCCATATGACTCCGAGCTGATGACTTTCAGGCGCATTAATTGTACATTAACATCTGTGTTGTGCTGATGTATGTAAGCTTGCAAGGCAAACTATCTAGAAACTCTTTGATATGATTATATAATGACTACAGATTCATAATCAAAATCACGGGGCAGTCGAGTAGATACACTTGTACTATGGGAGGGACGAGGCAGAAACTGAGCGGTACCTGGTCAGCATCATGACCTCCACTGGGATATGGGAAGACAGGACAAGAGTCTCGCTCATCCGATGAAGACTGAACCTTACGGTCACTGTCCTCCATTGCAAGTGAGGGCTACAGTGAAATCTGTGATCTCAGGGATCACAGGGAGCGAGCATGAGAATGAGCAAAAGTGGAAAATGAAAAGTAATCAGATAAGAACAAGAAAAAAGATGCTAAAACATCAATAAAGCTAAAAGTAGCAGCAACATACCATTCACTAGAGGAAAAGATATATCAATTGGCGTGTTGACGGAAGAAGGCTGTAGTTTTAAGTGAAGCCACTTAAAAGTTAAGAGAGAAAAAATGAAGCACCAAATGAAACCCTGGACTGGATTGGACAATTAACAACGGCTGCTCCTGCCATATATTATATACTCTCATTCCTCGCACTCAAGCCTTAACATAATTATATAAAAACCCCATCCATGGCCTGCACTTGTCATTTAGCTTTAGGGTTAAGCACAATTGACAGTTGTGACCTGCTTTGCAGTGCTTCAACCAAAGATAAAGATCAATGTCCAATGACTAATGTCCTCAGTTGTGTGACCCACATAGAAATAGGGAGGTTGGTCCATCTAGAAACCTTTGGAGCACAAGATTACCGTTTACTTTTGCTTAATTTTACAACAGATGGTGGGTTTGATACTAACTGACCTTAACTGTAATCCTAAAAAATATTCTTCACTACAAAAGTCAACAATCAAAGTAGTTCCACAACAAATAAGATTAAGCTCACCATCTGTGAAGAAACCCAGTACTTCTCATGCAGGGTGTCACCTGTGGTACAGAAGGTCAACGAAAGTGTTATACCGTGTCTGGGAGCGTTGTTTAAGGCTGCTCCATCAAGAAACAGGAAGCAGAGGGCATAAGTCCCGCACATTTATACACCCGTCACCGGATGCCGCGTCCTACTTTGATTTCGACCCACTCAGCACCCCTAGGATACGGATCAGCCACATTGATGAGCTACATCAATGTGCACAGTCCGCACACAAAATAGACCCTTAGTAGCTGTACTGCTCGTTATCACACACCCTTTACACAATTTACACAATACTGTACTCACATACAGGTTGGAGCAGCACACCTCAGTCAAACTTCCATCATAGTTTTGTTTAAATGTATTGCAATGCATTCATATTCATCAAGTATAAATGATAAATTATTACAATGCAAATGAGTTCACTAATTACTTACAAGCTATTTGTCAACTTACTTGTCTCAGATTAAGAATTAAAGTTTTTCTCATTGATATGTAAATGAATTCTGTATTTGTCTGCAGTATTGCCAACAACAAGTTAGAAGGTAGTATTGAAATAAATTATATATATATAGCGCTTTAACAGTGGTAACTAATTTATTTAATTAATTACGTTAAATTTTATTGTGAAATTAACGCATACACATCATTGCAAGCGAATTATGCGACATGTACGAAACTATTTTCACTTAAGCGGCCAATTTTCACTGGCCGTTTTGGGTTTCAAATTTTATGTCAACAAAAGCTGTCTATCATATATGTCAACACTGACTTAAACCGGGCATGATTTAATAATAATAATAATATTATGGAACATGGACAGTCCGTGTTTGTGTCCTCAGACTTTGCTTCCTATACGGAACGTATGTCAGTGGGATTGAGAAGGGTCTCAAAGTATTCCTTCCATGGGCTGACTATATCAAAGACCTCCATCCCCCTGCAATCAATGTGGACCGGGCACTGCTTCCCCTTTCTAAAGCGTTGGACGGTCGTGTCCATGGTCTCTCTGAACTCTTAATACACCCAAGTTTTTGCTTCGACCACCGCCGAAGCCGCGTGCCGCTTGGCCTGACAGAACCAGTCAGCTGCTTAGGAGTCCCACAAGCCATCCATGCTCAATAGGACTCCCTCAGCTTGACGGCAGCCTTGACCTCTGGTGTCCAACATCAGGTTAAGGTCTTGTCCCCGCGACTGGCACCGACCACCTTGTGGCCACAACTCCAACTGGCTGCCTGGAGGCATGGAATACGGCCTATTCGGACTCGATATCCCCGTCCTGCCCCGGGATTCAGGCAAAGCTCTGGCGGAGGTGAGCGTTGAAGACGAGAGACTCTGCCAGACATTCCTAGCTCATCACTAGGTGGTGATCAGTTGACAGCTCAAATGCAGGTCTGATGATATGAGTACAAAGTCGATCATGGACCCGAAGTCTAGGGTGTCCTGGTGCCAAGTGCACTTGTGGACATCCTTATGTTTGAAAATGGTGTTTGTTATGGACAAACTGTGTCAGTTCGACAACAACACACCGCACAGGTTCAGATCAGGGAGGCCTTTCCTCCAGACCACACCCCTCCAGGTCACACTGCCCACATGGGTCTTGAAGTCTCCCAGTGAAACTACAGAGTCACCAGATGGGGTGCTCTCCACCAGCCTTGCGGTAGACTCCAAGAAGGCTCGGTACTCTGAGCTGCCATTCGGCATGTACACTGTTTTCAGTTTTTAAAAGTATACCTTTTGGCACAATTGGGACTAAGAACTATTTGAAAACAAAGTTTAACGAAAGTAAATGATTCACATTTTTTTCTTCTTGCCCTTTCAATTAGCAACCTATATTTACATCAAATTTTTTTTTTTAAGTACTAAAGTTGATTACTGAACATTAAAAAAAACTACATCTTTTTCAAGGCCAATGCAAATTGATGAAGTACCAAAGACCATAGAATAGTGCAACCTTTTCCTCTCCCACAGAATATCCTGACTTTCAGTGCATGATGTGATTAATGTAGATATAAGTCTGAGGAAAAACACAGCCATGGTTGAAAGGGAACAGGAGAAGCATGACTGAACATAGCTTACAGCAGCTAAGGGACCAAAGAAGCTTTACTGATGACATCATGAACACCAAGACAAACTTGTGATTGGAACAATTGTTGTTTCTACTTTACCCAAGTCAAAGGGCAGATTTGCACTCACATTCCATCCTCATGGAAAATCCATCCAAAACACAAAGGCAATATTTTTTGTGTAGAAAGTAAAAAGTAAAGTAAAAAGTAGACATGAATTAAAGTAGAATTGACTAGACAAAAGTGAGTACAGTATAGTTATTGTATGTAACTGGATAAGATAAAGCTAAATATACTATACATATAAAAGATAAATATAGCTATTTATTCTTTGAAAATACACACAGCCATTATTATCGCAACACAAGTAAATACACCTCACAGTGAACATGTCCAAACTGTGTCCAAAGTGACAATATTTAGTGTGAGTAAGTATAATACACTGGTAGAGTACATAATGGCATAGTTGAAATTCATGTTTGCCTCAATAAATGCCAGCTCCCCAGTGTCAGCAGCACTCATGCAGCACCAAACCATGATTTTACAACTACTGTACATGACTTTAGGCAAGGCACATTTCCTTTGGTAATCACTTGTGTTGCCTGCTGTTTAGACAATAATAGCTGAATGTTGAGTCATGTTGAACAAATAGTAGTTCTATGCTGCTATACAAGTTGCACACTAATTATTCTATTGCCATGTTTCATTTCTATAGCAAATACCGTAATAAAAATGGTTGACTTAAGGCTCTCTGTAGGAATGAGTAAAAATTCATTATAAATTATGTGTAAAGTAAAAAGTTCCTCTTTTTTACTTTATGTAAAAATGTAATTTTTTTTAGTCCCTCCCCTTATTCTGGTTCACAATCAGTAGTGCTATTTTCCCTCGACCCAGACTGCGTTTGAGTGAAAACAACTATCGATGCAGATGGCAATACACAAAGTCAAAAACCCAGACGATACAGATACAGATTGTGGTATACTCGGTCATCCTAGTCACAAGCTACTAAGCAATCAATTCTAACATTTAAGTACATCAAACCAGACTGAATTGTCCTAATGAATTTAGTTGTCTGTGGTATCAGACATCAATTCTAAGCATTTAAATAAATTCGGGCATCATACACAGGCTCCCTCTGTGACAAGCCACATCACAAATCTGAACCAATTACTTTTTATCTAACTGGACCAACTGACATTATAACTCCTTTATTTTTTTATTAGTTACTTTATATGATTGTCAGCCTTTAAAGTCAGTGATGCAACAGTGTAAATAAGATTCAGATCAGATACTTATATTCTTATTTATTTCCAGATATAAACTTAGCAATAAAAAATATTTTGGCAAACAAAAGGTCTGCTGAAAAAGAAAGTGTTTAAATAGAGTTTTCAATGCAATCTTGTGACCAAACATGAAAAATGTCTCCAGAATGTGGCACACGATGCTGAATCCATCAAACATGACCTGTTTTGCCACAGCTACACCCCAGTACAAAATCAAACCTACCTCATTGTGTATTGCATTGTGAAAAAGCCAATTACTGGTGGAAAATATAGTTCCTCTGTAGATGTATTTTAATGTGCACTGTATATCCAGAAGATGGGGAACATGGAGAAACGATATCACGGTACTCCCCCATCGGCCCTGAGAAACAATGGAGGGACATGCAGCCTTACTGAAAAATAAACAAGTTGTAAGGTTGACTACTCGGTGTTGTTACTCTTGGATGGTGGTAGCTGCCATTGTGCTGATGGATGATGATTTGTTGCAGGTCTCAAGGGAAAGCCCACATCAAATGCTCCCACTACGACATGGAAAATACAACCACAAGCTGCCAAAAGTCATTAGAAAACTATATAACATTATAATTGAATGTTCACGATGAAAGCACATTTCAACTCAGGAGGAAACGCCGTTGACAGATTCGTTTACAATCCAAAATGACGGCTATGCTAATAATTTACAGCTAACATATACTTAGACATAGTTGAAAATCAACAATGCTCACTTAGTTGACATCATATTCTTCATGCACACTTTTGACTAGTTTAAAAGGCCACCTGTTATGGAAAAAATAATTATTCTTCATGATTCTACTATACCAAATGTGAGGAAAATCTATAATATTCCTCAATTGTTTGCTACACATTAGAAAAACAGACAAGGGAGGTGTAAGTTTGACCATTTTGTTTAACTTTAGCAAATAGGTATTACGTCTACATAAAATGGTGTGTTCTCAGTAGGGCTTAAAAACATCTTATCAGCTTAAATTCCAGCATCAAGGCTAGACTTTGAGCAATACAGTTCCAATACACTATTAAGGGACATCTGAGACTTGACTTACAAAAAATGTTGACAAATAGCATGGGACCTGTAAGAGCAAAGTGGTCACCCCACACAATTCTGTGTAGAATCCCTTTATGAAACAAAAATTGAGCATACAGGCTGAATAGCACTTAGGTTTCCTCTGTGGTGCGGCCAGTGGCAGGTGGTGAAGTCAGCCATGAGCGCTCCGTGTCAATGTAGACGTTGTTTGGAGAGCACTAATAAGGCTCTGTGTAAAGTTGGCTCTGAGCTGAGGATGGACCTTCACAGTCGCTCCACACTCAGACAAATATAGAGTTTCTGTACTGAACTATATTTCCATGAGAATCAAAGTATGTATAAGGTTGTTAGAGGAATTAAGAACATTAACTCATTGGCACTGCGTGGCAATAGATGTAGAATTATAATGGGCAGTTAAAAAATATTCTGTATAAAAAGTAATCATTTCACACTACAAAGAGGTGTTTGGAAAAAAAAGGAAAAAAATACTAGAATAAATGTGTTAATGTTATGAGACTAAAGTATTAAATTGTAATTGTATGCACAAAATATGTAGTATGAACAATAAGATAGTCAAATGTCCATCAACCAACCCAATCAGCTCAAATCTAAAATGCAGCAGCGTTCTCCTACAATGATCATCACACCCAACACAGACCACCAGGCTGGGAGTGCCAGGCCCACATTAGCACAATAACTGTTTGTGTGTGTGGGTGGAGGACAGGTGACATGTGGCATGCCCTGAAATAAAGTAGTGTTCAAAATAATAGCATAGTATATTTGTATTGCTACACAGCAAACAAGTTACCAGTAGGTGCAGTAGATTTTAAGAAAACAAACAAGACCAAGCATTCACAATATGCACGTTCTTAAGGCTGTGCAAATGGGAAATTAGTTGAAAGGGGTGTGTTAAAAAAAATATCAGTGTGACATTCAATCAGTGATGAATTTAGTGAAAAAACAGGTGTGAATCAGGTGGCCCCTATTTCAGGATAAAACTAGAACTTGTTACATGCATTTCTCTTTGAAAGTCTGAGGAAAATGGGTCGTTCATGACACCATTCAGAAGAAAACTCTTATTAACAAAATGATTGGACAGAGGAAAACTTATGAAGAGGTGCAAAATATGTTTGGCTGTTCATCTAAAATGATCTCCAATGCCTTAAAATGTAGAGCAAAACCAGAGACATGTGGCAGAAAACGGAAGACTACTACTAATTATCAAAATGGATCGAAGAATAACCAGAATGGCAAAGGCTCAGCCAATGATCAGCTCTAGGACGATCAAAGATAGTCTGGAGTTCCCTCAAAGTACTGTGACAGTTAGAAGACTTCTGTGTAAACCTAGTCTATTTACAAGAATCCCCCGCAAAGTCCCTCTGTTAAAAAAAAGGCATGTGCAAAAGCGGTTATAATTTGCCAAAGGACAACTGGCCTAAAGAGAAATGGAGGAACATTTTGGGGCCTGATGAGAGTAAAATTGTTCTTTTTGGGTCCAAGGGCTGCAGACAGTTTGTGAGACGCCCCCAAACTCTGAATTCAAGCCACACTACATGGTGAAGACAGTGAAGCAGTGACGTGCGGTCAGAGTAGGCAAGTGAGGTAGAGACTCAACCCCCTGGTTGTCTTTCCTTTCCATGTGAAAAGTAATAAAAACAATTTATGATTACATTACATTTTTCCATTTTAATTCTATGGTCCATGGTTTGCACTGATTTTCTTTTTCAATCCAGTAATTTCAATGATTTCCATCTATCCATCCATATTCTTCCACTTATTGGAGGTCGGGTCGCGAGGACAGCAGCCTAAGCGGGGAAGCCCAGACTTCCCTCTCCCCAGCCACTCCGTCCAGCTCCTCGCGGCGGATCCCGAGGCGTTCCCAGGCCAATTGAGAGACATAGTCTCTCCAACGTGTCCTGTGTCTTTTTCATATTTCTGTTCAAATGCATAGAAAGCACAGCTACGAGTCTTGTTAAGTCATCGCTCTGATGATGCTTCAAGAGACCACACACACACACATCCATTCAGGCAGGCTGTGATTGGTCCGTGGCTTTACACAAGAGACATCACATCGCCAGTAATATATGTTTTATCACACATGTACTGCTCATACTGACAATTAACAGACTGTCTAATAATATTTAATGAAAGTGTGTGACATTGAGTCTTTATCGACCAGAAAAGCCACTAAAAGTGCACAGTGACGTCTGGTATGCACAGTGCCACAACCAACATGTGGCAGTGTTGAGTTCAGCTTCATGGAGGTCCAAACATCAAGGGATAGTAGCAAAAAAAAAGTATCAAAAAACATCAACATTAGCAGGCTAACATATTGTCCCTCGCGAAAAATTACTCTAACAGAAAAAACCTTCAACAAAATGGAGGATTAAATCGTGAAATTATAGGATTTTTCAAAACTGGACTTTCATTTGAAACAGAAAATAATACAAAAAGGAAGACTAACGCTACAGCTAAAACATTTGTTTCAGACAAGTTACAATTGGCAAAAAGAAGTTAACACGTTCTTTTCAACCTATTTGGTACTCAAGAAAAGACTGGCTATGTGGTTGTGCTTCGAGAATCCGCCTTTTTTGGTTTCCATACCTTTTATTTTCAAATTGTGACAGCCTCTGGGCAAACGCAGGATATTGTGACATGACATGACACTGTGTTTTCTGGACTGTCAAACAGAATCAAGAACAATTTAATCAAAGCAGTGGGTGAGCTAATTAGACATTATATTTAAAGAGAAGATAAATGCAGTGCCATTTGTGGCTGTTGAAGTTGACAAGACACAGATATCACAAATTAAGCACACATTTCTATCATTTTTCGCAATGTGTCTACAACTGAGTTGGACTACAAAGTAAAGGAGGCGTTTGTGGGATTTGATGATGTACACGAGCTCCTGCTCAATCTGATCTACGTTCTGTATTTGGCATCATAAGAGAAAACCCTGACACACTATTGATTGCCAATGGATATGATCGGTGGCTGTCAAAAGCCTCAACATGCTTTTCAATGATGGCACATGAAAACATTTTCAATGAAACGGATGCACTTTTTAGGGTGCTGCACAACAAAAGTATTTGACATTGGATATTGCTGTGAATAAATCCGCAACACGAACGCATTAGACAGGAGTCAGCAATTTGTGCAAAAATGCACTGTGCTTGACCTGACAGACAGTGTAATTAAACACGATGACAGAGATTCGAGGAAACTAACATATAGACACCATCAGTGTTCAAATGAAAGCTCGTTTTGATCATTTTGGTGAGCTAGTTTTCCTTGGTTTGGTTGACTATACAAAATTTTTGGAAATTTCAAAACACTTGACAGCAAACTGCAAAGCCTATCCAAATATGCAAAGTTCTTTGCCTTCGTTAGAACAAAAGGCCGATCTTATCGGCATGTACAGCTGCCAAGCCATGAGGTATGAATGCAAATCTCCCAGACAACTTCTCAGCTTTTTGGCCAAGAAGAACTGATGCAGACTGTTCCTAAGCTGACACAGTTGCTCCAGCTGGTACTCACTCTACCAGCTACAACAGCATCCGTGGAAAGGTCATTCTCGGCATTGAAGAGACCGAAAACATACAGTTGGAATAGGACAAATGCAGGACGACTCTCCCCTTGGCGATCATTTCAATTGAAGCAGCCAGACTTTTGAAAATAAAGGAAAATACTTACTTTTATGACGGAAATATTCTTGGAGAAGTACAGATGCATGGACTTAATTTACAAGTAAAAGTAAGACCAAATGCAATTTAATAAAAATAAAAAAAAGAGAGAGATTGGCGAAGAAAAACAATGAATTTGACTTTATATTAAAAATTATTTTGTTTTTCTTGCTATCATATTGGTAAACAGTTTGTAATTGAAATATCTAAACTATTTAACAACAAATTGTTTCAATTAAGGTCAAAATTGAAATATAGGGTTAGCTTCTATTTTGGGTTCATGTTTTTATATTGACTCCTCTGTAGTCAGTGCCTCACCAATCATGAACCTCACTGCACGTCACTGCAGTGAAGCATTGGTGGTGCAAGCATCATGATATGGTGTTGGGCCTAATTATCACACAGCAGGGCTCACGGATCAGTTTGCGTATGTCAACATACTTGAAGAGGTCAGGTTGCCTTATGCTGAAGAAGACATGCCCTTGAAATGGCAACAGCAGACATTGAAATTTTATTATTTTTTTAAAAATACCCCTTTCAACTAATTGCACAATTGCACAGCCGTGCATATCATGAATGCTGGGTCTTGTTGTTTTCTGAGAATCTACTGCACCTACTGGTAACTTGTTTGCCATGTAGCAATAAAAATATACTAATAACAGTGATTAATCTGCTTAGTCACATTGGACTGCTATTATTTTGAAACCAATCTAAACTTTTGTTCCATCCAAAAAATATAAAAACATCCACCCCCCGCTAGCATATGTTATACCAATAATGGTTTAAAAGAAGAGCTAGAACAAATAAATGTCTACAGTATATTTAAACAGACAGTAACTTTATTATCTCCATGAAATTTTTTTTGTAACAACACAACAAAATATTTGTCACAATTCAAAGTTAAACTTTGTAACTATCATTTGATCCGAACAAGAGGATTGGTGTGCACGGCTTTCACGCACTTCTGTCTGGCATTCATGTAAATGTCTGTTGCACCAGCACATACCCAACCGTAGTCTCAGAGAAGCGACCGACAATTTGGTGTCGTTGTATAGCTATACATTCAATGATAACCAACGTTTATGGCTAAACCTTGCCAAATTACTATTGCTACTAGAACATGGCTTATGTGCATGTATTTGTGTAACATGGGGCATGACCTGTACATTGGACTAGGAAGTGGGCAGATATATACAATTTGAGGCCCAGCGCCCCATGCAGCCTCAACCAAAGTAGAAAGCACCTAAAAGACAGGGGTGTCCAAATTTGCATGAAACTTTCATCTTTATTATTCCGTTTACGGATAACTGACTGAGCGGCAACATGACTATAACAAAAGTTATCCGTTCACTTGTAGCGGCTAGTTACAAAAATAAAATTTGTTTTATTACGTGTAAATCTCTTCATTCATTGAACTGTGAATTACCAAATGATATTAACTACTTTGATGACCTGTAAACTTTGAAACTGTGAATGTGAAATACTAATCATTAGTATTTAGTATAGTACCGGTTATATTTTCTGTCCATCCATCTTCAATGCCGCTTATCTTCTATGCTGGAGCCTATCCCAGCGGCACGGTACATCCTGGACTGGTAGTCAGCCAATGGCAGGGCACATATAGACAAACAACCACTTCTGCTCACATTCATACCTATGGACAATTTAAAAGATGTCAATTAACCTAACATGCATGTTTTTGGAATGTGGGAGGAAACTGGAGTACCCTGAGAAAACCCACACATACATGGGGAGAACATGAAAACTCCACACAGAGATCCGCAAGCCAAGATTCTAACCCACGTCTTCCAGTTGCACAATAGAATAAAAACAAAGAACAATAATAGGAGTGTAAAGGTGACTATAGGGTTATTATTTCATGTCTACAGGGCTCAAAAAATGAGAAAAATAAGTCAGAATTACCAAGTCAGAAACAGGTTTTCAACACAAAGCTTTGTCTCATATTTTTGCCTTTTCACAAAATAAAGAAAACATCTACAAAAGATCAAAGTGGGCCCCTGCATCCTTTGACTTTTGTATAATTTGGACACCCCCTTTTTTTTTAAGGCATTTGTTCTTTATGTCCAAGTTTATGAGAGACTGGAGTACACTACTATTATACTAACACTGAACGAGAGAGACATAAAATACTACACGGCAAATTCAGCTGTGTGGCACAGAAAAACACTAATTGAGAATGTCATGGTTATGTCGAACCACTGGGACAAACAAAGCAGCAGAAGTCAGCTGATAATTAATTTTCAGCCCATGGGAGGAAGAACCGAAACAGCAACATGATCCCAATCTTAATAGCTCTCCCAAGTGTGCCAAATGCACTGATATAATAGCTTGCATAGCATGTAACACAAATGAGTAAAGCACACTGCATAGAAATCACACATGGATTTCTGATAAATGTAACAACCTGACATTGAAGAGAGAGCATGAAGATGTTACAAGCCTCTCATGATAGGAATTACTGGAGAGTGCCTAGAAGGGCTGACTGTGCCTACACATACACACGCACACGTAAGTCTAAAATGGAAAAGACAGTGACATTCTATGTCTGCGGCTCTGGGGATCATATTTCATCTTGCGTATACTGTAAGTTGATGTGGTCAACAGGGCTAGGGAGTTTCACAAAATCACAGCAAAGCCCAACAGGCAGCGAGTGCCAATGTTTCCAAATGGCCAAGAGCCCAATAAAAGAGTCTAACTGAATGTGTACAGTACAAGGCCATGCTCTCATTCTCTAATCTGTACTGATTACGGTGTTACTCATTGCCATTGGTGACCCCAGGGATGGGGGGACAGCACCACCTGCTGCATCTGCATTGGATAAATATGTGAATTTGGCTGTTGTGAATATAGAATCAATTCAGTTTCTGTACAAAAAACCCCAATCAAAATTTAGACAATTTTGTTTAGACAAAATTCAATTGATTTTTGTTCCCATGTGGCACAAAATGTGTAAAATCAGATTAGCACAAATTACAGGTCTGGCCTCTTTCAAATATGGATAAACATCAAATGTCAGCAAATAATACAGCAACCACACTTGGGTGTCAATGAGAGTGAGGCATCATTATAATACACCCAAGGAATTTTGGTATGAAAGTTTGGTATGAAACTTGTTGCCACGTCTGTGCCAAGGTGCGTGTGGGTCGAGTGGTGAGACATTGCCATGAGCTGCTTCAGTAACACCTTACAAAAGTAATTTTCAGATGAGAAGAACTTTTGCGTACATTGTTGAGTACCTTTATCCAAGTCTTGCATGATAAAAAACTGAATTGTGCTGCTATCTTCATATTTACTGTGTCAAACTGACTGTTTTAAACCAACAAAACCAGCTGTAGCCAAAGACAGTATGTCAATCAGTGGGAATGGGAATGAACATGCCTGTGACAGGTGACATCAGGGTGTTATTGCTGACAACCTTTTCTTCTGTCAGAGTAAGTAGCAAAATAAGATATGCCTTGCAGCAAAGTAGAATGCGGTGGATGTTGAGGTGCTCTCAAGACTTCTATTCTAGCATCTCTGCAGGAACACAAATATTTTTATACAATAGCAACAAGCCGGGAGACGCTGAGCCCCACCGTACTTACTTCCTACCCTTCCTGCTCTATTCAATTAAGCCCCTTTATCTGACACAGAGAATTCCTGTAGGAAAGTCGCTAAAGCGGTTTCTCACATTGTTTTTTTTCCCTTTCAAAAAGTGGAATGGGTGCAACAATAGATGCCTCATGCTGAGTATGAAGAAGTTTGGTTTTGCAGGATGACTAAAAACTATCATTGGAATGCCTCTTTTTTAATCTCAACAAAAGGACTGTTCTCAAGATTGCGTACATCTGTTTGTGGGTTGTTATCACCCATAACTGGTGTAGCCTTTGGTTCCAGTGATACTCCTGTACACCCTGCCTGTTCAGTGTGATCACCTGCCAGCACGCAATCTGTCCCACGCTCATTTAAGCAACATTTTTAGCAGGACATGCAATGAACTGTAATCTTTAATGTTATGCTTTTCTGACTGCTTTGAACCACACTGCATCATTAGCAGAAGCATGCACAGAATGTCATATGGCATTTCACTCTTTTGCATAGGCATTTGCACTTAGAATTGAACTTAAATTGAACTTAAAATTGCTGTATTTAGGGGAGTATTGTGTATCCTTTATTCATTCATTCATTTTCTATAACGCTTATCCTTATTAGGGTCGCAAGTATGCTGGAGCCTATCCCAGCTGACTTGTAGGCGGGAGGCGGGGTACACCCTGGACTGGTCGCTAGTCAATCGCAGGGCAGACATACAATCATTCACACTCACATTCATACCTATGGACAATTTAGAGTCGCCAATTAACCTAACATGCATGTTTTTGGAATGTGGGAAGAAACTGGAGTACAAGGAGAAAACCCACACAGGCATGGGGAGAAAATGAAAACTGCACACAGAGATGCCCAATGGGGATTAGAACCCTGATCTCCTGACTGTGAGGCCAACATGCTAACCACACAATCACCGTGTGGCCCCCGTAATGTGTATCCAATGCTAATAGTCTTCAACAAGTGGAAACAAAAGGTTAAACCAGACAAAACAAAAAGGGGACCAGGTGCAGAGGGGTGCATCCATTTGTTCTGGCAAAAGGAAGTCAGCAGTCGGTTGAGTGGCCTTCCCCAATATCAGTCATTCTAGGTCCCGCATTAAAGCAACACAAAACCACCTTGTGTGAAGTTTGGCTCCAGCTCCAATCTTATCACAACGTGACTGAAGTCTAAAAATCAGAGACTTGGATCTGCTGAAACAGTGTTTGCATTGTGCCTTGAGCAGATTCAATATGAGAAATTACATCAGTGTCTGGAATGAGCTTCCTGCCTTGCACAAGGTGCCAAGTTGAGTGGAAACAAACATTAAGCAGCTAAATTATTCTCACATTCATTACTTTTTCAGGAGATTAAGAACGTGCAGTCAGCAGTCCTGAGGGCATGCAAAGCTGGAGGTTTATGCATCATTAGACTAAAAGAACAAAAGTTTCTGTTACATTTGCTCCACAAGCAAAACCTCCACCCTAAAGTTATTGTTAAACAGAGTTGAATTCCTTAACACAGGTGGAAACTGAAAATCTGCTCTGGAACAAGGAGAATGAAGAGTGGAGAGATTGCAGAACAGATGCTACTAAGCTTCCCAGCACTGCCAATATGCATTTGAGCAATGCCCCAAAGGCATGAAACTCATTTAAGTATATTTTGACAATATTGTCCCAGTTCCATATATCAATTGCTCATGGTTGTTCAACATTCACTGATGATCTCGGAGGGTAAATCCCAGGGCTCTAAAGTCTTTGAGTTTTGTTAGTTGGTAGAGTTTTTTCCCCCTCCCACACAGCAGGGTTACAAATATGGCTATGCTTGATGTTGTGTTAAAGTAAAACTTTACACCACAACAATGCCTGTAGCATCTTCATTCAATTCTGCCCTACCAGTAGTTAAAGTGCTTTTCACTAACATTAGTCTGAAATCCACATTTAGATGATTTCTTTAAAAATAATATAGCCATATAGGTCATATAGGAAAATTTGTCTCTCAGAAGCAACCTAGCTGGTGACTAGCACCCCAGCTGGTGACTCCATAGTTCTGCTGGGAGACTTCAACGCCCATGTGGGCAATGACAGTGTGACTTGGAGGGGCGTGGTTGGGAGGAACGGCCTCCCTGGCCTGAACCCGTGCGGTGTGTTGTTGCTGGACTTCTGTGCGAATTACAGTTTGTCCATAACGAACACCATGTTCGAACATAAGGATGTCCATAAGTGCACTTGGCACCAGGACACCCTAGGTCGCAGGTCTATGATCGACTTTGTGGTCGTATCATCAGACCTGCGTCCGTATGTTCTGGACACGCGGGTGAAGAGAGGGGCTGAGCTGTCAACTGACCACCACCTGGTGATGAGTTGGATTAGATGGCGGGGAAGGATGCCGGACAGACCTGGCAGACCCAAACGCGTAGTGAGGGTGTGCTGGGAACGTCTGGCAGAGTCTCCCGTTCGTCGAGTCTTCAACTCTCATCTCCGGCAGAGCTTCGCCTGCATCTCGAGGGAGGACCGGGATATTGAGTCCGAATGGGCCGTATTCCGTGCCTCTATTGCTGAGGCAGCCAGTTGTGGTTGCGGCCGCAAGGTGGTCGGTGCCAGTCGTGGTGGCAAGCCCCGAACCCGATGGTGGACACCGGGGGTTAGGGCTGCCGTCAAGCTGAAAAAGGAGTCCTATCGAGCATGGATGGCTTGCGGGACTCCCGAAGCAGCTGACAGGTACCGGCAGGCCAAGCGGCACGCGGCTTCGGCGGTGGTCGAGGCAAAAACTCGGGTGTGGGAGGAGTTCGGTGAGGCTATGGAGCACGACTTTCGGTCGGCCTCGAAGAGGTTCTGGCAAACCGTCCGACACCTCAGAAAGGGGAAGCAGCCCCCAGTTCACACTGTTTACAGTGCGGACGGGGGCTTGCTGACCACGACTGTGGATATAGTTGGTCGGTGGAAGGAATACTTCGAGGCCCTTCTCAATCCCACTGACATGCCTTCCATAGAGGAAGCAGAGTCTGAGGATACGTACGTGGACAGTTCTATCACCGTGGCTGAGGTAATTGGGGTAGTCAAATCACTCCCCAGTGGCAAGGCTCCGGGGGTAGACGAGTTCCGCTCAGAATTTCTCAAGGCTCTGGATGTTGGAGGACTGTGTTGGTTGACACGCCTCTACAACATTGCATGGAAGTCAGGAACAGTACCTCTGGACTGGCAGACCGGGGTGGTGGTCCCCATTTTTAAAAAGGGTGACCGGAGGGTGTGTTCCAACTATAGGGGGATCACACTCCTCAGCCTTCCTGGGAAAGTCTACTCCAGGGTGCTGGAGAGAAGGGTACGACCGTTAGTCGAACCTCGGTTAGAGGAGCTGCAATGTGGTTTTCGTCCCGGTCGCGGAACACTGGACCAGCTCTACACCCTTGCAAGGGTACTCGAGGGTATGTGGGAGTTTGCCCAACCAGTCTACATGTGCTTTGTGGACCTGGAAAAGGCATTCGACCGTGTCCCTCGTGGTGTCCTGTGGGGGGTGCTCCGGGAGTACGGGATTGATGGTCCGCTTCTACGTGCCATTCGGTCCTTGTACAATCGAAGCAGGAGCCTGGTTCGCATTGCCAGCAGTAAGTCGAGCTTGTTTCCGGTGAACGTTGGCCTCCGCCAAGGCTGCCCTTTGTCACCGATTCTGTTCATAATCTTCATGGACAGAATTTCTAGGCGCAGTCAAGGTGTTGAGGGAGTCCAGCTTGGTGACCTTAGGATCTCGTCTCTGCTATTTGCAGACGATGTGGTCCTTATGGCCTCATCAGGCTGTGACCTTCAGCGTTTACTGGAGCGGTTTGCAGCTGAGTGTGAAGCTTCTGGGATGAGACTCAGCACCTCCAAATCCGAGGCCATGGTTCTCAGTCGGAAACGGGTGGACTGTACCCTCCGGGTTGGGAGTGAGGTCTTGCCTCAGGTGGAGGAGTTCAAGTATCTCGGGTTCTTGTTCACGAGTGAGGGAAGGTTGGAGCGTGAGATCGACAGACGGATCGGTGCAGCATCTGCAGTAATGCGGTCGCTGTACCGGACCGTCGTGGTGAAGAGAGAGCTGAGCCGGAAGGCAAAGCTCTCTGTTTACCGATCGATCTACGTTCCCACCCTCACCTATGGTCATGAGTTATGGGTCATGACCGAAAGAATGAGATCGCGGATACAAGCGGCGGAAATGAGTTTCCTTCGTAGGGTGGCTGGACTCACCCTAAGAGATAGGGTGAGGAGCTCGGCCATCCGGGAGGAGCTCAGAGTAGAGCCGCTGCTCCTTCACATCGAGAGGAGCCAGTTGAGGTGGCTCGGGCATCTAGTCCGGATGCCTCCCGGGCGCCTCCCTGGTGAGGTGTTTCGGGCATGCCCGGTCGGGAGAAGGCCCCCGGGAAGACCTAGGACACGCTGGAGGGACTATGTCTCACAGCTGGCCTGGGAACGCCTTGGTGTCCTCCCGATGGAGCTGGAAGAGGTCGCTGGGGACCGGGAAGTCTGGACTTCTCTACTGAAGCTGCTGCCCCCGCGACCCGGACAAGCGGTGGAAAATGGATGGAGAAGCAACCTCTGCACTCACTACAATACATACAACTTGTTTTAAATTACCAAGATAATCTCACAGCCAAAATGTTCATACTGACAAAGCCCAGACATTCACATCTACTTTGGAGCAACAACTGGTCAAAGTCAAGAGGAAAATTTATGCTGGTAATGCTTCATTTGCTCCATCACAACAAGTGCGACAAGATTGTCAACAAAGATTATTATAATTATTAACATTAATAAGATAATTCAGTTTTTTTGGAGACTGAAACAGCCACCACCTCTGCTGTGTTTGGGTAACTACAATGTGCGAAGGATAGGGAAGTCCAAATCCACATTTTTTGGCCTCCGATCTGATCCGATTTTTTTGTAGTCTTGCCGATTCAATACCTATCATTATTTTAATTTTAGTAAGCTTTTGTTACAAACATGTGGAATTGAATAGGGTTATGAAAATAACACTTAACTCTTTGAAGCATAAAAATGATACAAGTATGGCTGAATTTACTTTATTACACAGCATGACCAACAATATTTTTAGGCTTTTGTAACAAACTACTCTGAGTCTGGTCCCTGATCCAATTTTATCTAAGCTTGGAAAAAAAATGGGTGTGCAAAATTCTGTTTAGATAGAACTAATCATTTGACATGGTTAGAGATACATTTGTGGTGCTATTTAGAATATGACATTTTTAAAATAAACTCTCTTCACCACAATAGTAAATTTATTGACGGTGCCTAGTACAGACCAACATGCATGTTTGGTCAATTGGCGACTCTAAATTGTCCATAGGTATGAATGCGAGTGTGAATGATTGCCTGCCTCGCAACCCTAAGGATGGTTGATAAGCGGCATAGAAAATGGATGGAGGGGTGTAACACACAAAAAGTTTCTTGGTGGTGGAGTCACACAGGAGACAGGCATGGACAAAACGAAAACGACATAATGACATGCAGTGTTGCGTTTGGGCCAACAAATGTGTTTTTTAATTTTGATCTATGCATAAAGATATTAAGGTGGTCAAGAAGAGCAAAACACCCTAAACTGAGGAATACCTTATGATATTTTTTTTCCAATTTACCACATATACTTGCTACGTTCAACCGGTCGAGACAGACAACCGCCCCCCAGAACCTGGGTTCTGTCCAAAGTTTCTTCCACAGAGGGAGTTTTTCATTGCCTCTGTCGCCAAGTGATTGCTCATGTGGGAGTTCAGTTGGCTCTCTGTGACCTTCACATGTAAAGTGCCATGAGATGACTGCTGCATGCTGTTGTTATTTGGCGCTAAACAAACAAATTTTAATTTGAATTCATTATGTCTGATGCATAGGATAACCTTTCATCGTTATTTGAACTATTTTATTTTGTTTTCATACAACACACCATGCACACTCTGAGCTCATCGTTATTTTTTATATTAAATGTTATTGATATTAGCCGAGCTACCATTCCAGGGTGTACCCCGCCTTCCGCCCAAAGTCATCTGGGATAGGCTCCAGCATACTTGCAACCCTAATGAGGATAAGCGGCATGGAAATGAATGAATGAATGTTTCCGGTGAATGTTGGCCTCCACCAAGACTGCCCTTTGTCACCGATTCTGTTCATAACCTTCATGGACAGAATTTTTAGGCGCAGTCAAGGCGTTGAGGAAGTCCAGCTTGGTGACCTTTGGATCTCGTCTCTGCTATTTGCAGACGATGTGGTCCTTACTGAAGGCAGTTTGCAGCTGAGTCTGAAGCTTCTGGGATGAGACTCAGCGCCTCCAAATCCACAGCCATGGTTCTCAGTCGGAAACAGTGGATTGTACCCTCCGGGTTGGAAGTGAGGTCTTGCTTCAGGTGGAGGAGTTCAAGTATCTTGGGGTCTTGTTCACGAGTGAGGGACAGTTGGAGCGTGAGGTTGACAGACGAATCGGTGCAGCATCTGCAGTGATGCGGTCGCTGTACCAGACTGTTGTGGTGAAGAGAGAGCTGAGCCGGAAGGCAAAGCTCTCTGTTTACCGATCAATCTACGTTCCCACCCTCACCTATAGTCATGAAGTATGGATAGTGATTGAAAGGACAAGATCGCGGGTACAAGCGGCCAAAATGAGTTTTTTCCACAGGGTGGCTGGGCTCTCCCTTAGACATAGGGTGAGAAGCACTGTCATCTGGGAGATACTCTGAATGGAACCGCTGCTCCTCCGCATTGAGAGGAGCCAGATGAGGTGGCTCGGGCATCTGGTTAGGATGCCTCCCGGACGCCTCCCTGGGGAGGTGTTCAGGGTACGTCCAACCGGTAGGAGGCCTCGGGGAAGACCCAGGACAGGCTGGAGAGACTACGTTTTTCAGCTGGCCTGGGAACGCCTCGGCATCCGCCGGGAAGAGCTGGACGAGTGGCCGAGGAGAGGGACGTCTGGGCTTCCTTGCTTAGGCTGCTGCCCCCGCGACCCGACCTCGGATAAGCGGAAGAAAATGGATGGATGGAAGGATGTTTCATAAAATGCTAATGTTTTCAAAGTTTTGTTAATGTGTTTCATCTTTGGTTAATTTGCTTTCTGAAATAAAGTCTTTTACAGTTTAAGTGTTTTGCACCTCTCAGCCACTGTAAGATATCCCGAGCTGCACCTAATTTGACGGACTCTTCAATGTGAGAAAATGATTAAATGTTATAGATAACAAAGGAATGTTAATGCAAGGAATATACCGTATGTTCCAGTATCAACATTTTATTTAGATCACAGAAGGAAGCAGTTATATACACCCATGTTCACCATGAACATCAGAGCACTACATAACAGGCAGTAATGTAAATCAACCTACAGTATGTCACTGCTGCTGCTTGTAATACATTGATAGCTTTAAAGCAGTTGCATCACAACGCTGTTTGTTTAATGTAGAGAATGGGTAGCCATGCCTAAATGAACACCCAAGCATGCAAGTTGAAACTGTTGATTTGTGTGTCTTTTCTGCTATTGGTCTACATACTGTATGTAGTTTTACATTCTTTTGGATCTATACATTATTTAGGTTTTATACACTTCTCCCCTTTGTGCTTTCCGGTTTTATTCACCAGACCTTATTTTTCAGCAATGACAATGCCAAAACCTAAGAAAAGATCTTTCAACTGAATTGGGGCAGTGTGCCTCCTCTTGACAAGATATTTGTTTTATTTAGATGATGCTTAGCTAACACTTTGGCTACACATAACAGTGACGTGACCAGAAGTATGTAAGTGAAGGACAGGCCTGAGAGCATTTACAATGACAATTAAATGAAAGAAGACTGAAAGATATATTACTTGACAAATGTCTCCCCTTTGGCATTACACACTCACTATCCTCTGCAAGCCTGACCCCAAAAGGACAAAAATGATTGGCTTGCCAATGAAGAATATCCAGTAAGTGCACATTTCATAGTTCGGCCCTTCAGATACCAAGTTAAATATGGCTATACAGTAATCTTCAGTAAGTACTGTATGCCAAGTGTACAAAGCAAAAATCCATAATTTTTCTATGCATCTTAGCCTTAGTAGGGTCACGGGGGTATGCTGGAGCCTATCCCAGCTGACATCGAGCGAGAGGCAGGGTACAATCTCTACTTTAAATGCACCCGCATCACCAACAAAATCAAGCACATTCATGTAACATGTAGTACATAAATGTGGTACAGACTACTGTGCGTGGGGTTCACACAAGCCATATGTTGACGTCTGATTGGTTTGCTTTGTGTGCCATACTTTGTGTGTTTATGCTCGCTCGTGTGAAGTATTCAATAAAAGGTAAAAAAAATGTGAAATGATAATTTGTCCATTAAAATAAAGAAATATATAAATTTTTAGCAAAGTCCAGTTTTAGCTGGACTATGGCTACAACAGTACCCTGTGTTATTATTATGATGATAATATATATTCTGAGGTAAACTTGCAATAATTGCTTAATATGCTTTTTTAAAAACCAATAATAGGCTGTAGTCAACAGCGGCCATTTATTTAAGTAATTTTCGAAAAAACACAATAGAGTGAGTGTGAGAGAGGAGGAACAACTAATTGAATTTAGATGATTTCCTATTAAATTTGCCTCTGTTTTCATATGTCAACAAAAAAATCTGAGGAGCAACTTGGGAGCCAAACGAACCGGTTCTTTTTAGTGAAGGGAACCAAAAGAATTAGCGCTCTAAAAAGAGATGCAAATAGATATCCATCACAACAGAAAATCGAAGGACACAGTTCAAGTGAGAGCACAGAATGAGTAAAATTAATAATATGATTGTACAGTAGTAGGTAGGGAGCGTAGGTAGTCACATGTCACAATGCAGAAACTAAAGAGGATTGAAAGTTTGCATAAATGAAATGAAATGTCAAAAATGCAGCCTTGCACAGAGCTACTTTTCCTACTTTCTTTTCCCCCTTCCACCGTATTGGAGCAAGAATTTGATTGCTGACCTTAGTCTGAATTCTCAGGCTAAATCTAATAATAGCCCACACACTAGCGGGCGGAAGACTCCCAAGTCAGCAGTCGGTGCTTGTTCACCAGGCTCCTGTTTAGTTTGTTTATTAGAAAGAAAAACAAGACTCACTAACAGAGTTCTATTACAACAGTTTCAGTGACAGTGTTACAGTTTAGTTGTATCGTGGCAAAAAAAGACAATTACCATTTAATTCCCATGCTTTTGACATCACAGTTGCATGCCTTCAAAATGATATAACCAAGCATTCTTAGGTTTGCCTCTCATGGTGATGCTGCAGAGACAGGGGCGCCCCTGCTGGCACAAGTCCCAGGAAGATCGGGCAGCAAAACAAGAGAGATGGGTGAGAGAGAGAAGGGCTATACAACACTGACTGCTCATTCAGACCAGTGACACAAGGCTTTTGTCTTCACAACTACAAAAAGCCCAACACTTATCGAGAAAATATTGACATGAGATAGTTGCCATTCATTTCAAACTAATTTTAGAAAAAAACAAGAAGCTTTTAGCCCAATCGTGTTGTAGCTGTATCCTGTTTCTGCAGTATTAGAGGGGCAGTATCCACATGTGCAGAGAGAGGCAGTTAAAACAGAGGGCCACCTGCTGTAAATGCCAAGTTTCCTGTGGTTTTGTCAAAACGTTTCATTAGAAGAAACCTAAAAAAAAAAGAAATGAATACCTAACATGGCATCTGAAAAAGAGCTGTCGCGATAGCTCAAGCCGTAAAGCGTTGCTAATAGCAACTGTTTTTTCTATTACAACTATCACATGTTTTTCCAACTCGCCCTCCTTATGACTGGGAGTCTAAAAGATACGAGAAAGGGATTTAAAATAGTAAAAATAAGGAAGTCATTAGCTGCTTATGGCATTTAAGTACTAGAAGTGGCTCCATAAAAAAGTCAGTAATAGGCAACCATGCTCTGTGCACACTTATTTGGAGGTTTGCTATGTGTACAGAGTATGCACGCAAAATCAAGCAGACACCTGTAATTAAAACGATACCACACACACACACACAGCAACAGCTAATGAGTATATGATTTTCTGAAATCTGAAACACACAGGGCTTTAAACACAGCAATTTGGGTTTGGTTGTATCTTAAATAGTATAATTTCTTTGTAGTTTGTAGAATTGAAAGCAGCTGCCTCTTGGAGAGTAAAAAAAAAAAAGAGCACAACCAGTCATAAAATAAGCTGGATCCAAGTCCGAGCCCTCTTACATTGCCCTATACATTGTCACTAAATAATTTAGGTTCATGGCACAGATCAGTGCACCCATCAAAAGAGTTGCACAGAAATTAGCATTTATATTAAATCGACATTTACATAATATGTTTCCCTAAAGCAGCGGCTGGTAAACTGTGGCTAACGTCCGGCCCGTCAAGCATCTTAATCCGGCACACCGGCCATTTTTTGTAAACCTTTAATATCAAAACTGTAGCCGGCAACACGACTTGCAGTGCAAATGGAAAAGACAAAGACAAAACAGGAAAAGCAGCAACAAAGTAGAAAAAACAAAGACAATACAGAAAAGCAATGACTAAATGGAACAAAAATATGACTAAATTTATATCATTTTTTATTATTGATTCTCTTTATATTTCCACATGGGCCGTGCACACTTCGTTGCATGATAACATTGTGTTAAACAAATGTTAAACAAATGTTGCATTAAGACGACCTCTCTTTTTAATTAAACCTTTTCCGCCGCGTCTTCTTTGTTGGTGTTCGTGGCTACTTATTTGGGTTGTGGCCATCAACACTTTGAATTTAAATAAAAAAACATTCCTGCAATCCCAATAGAATCGCAAGTTAGTCCCGGTTCCCACTGATGCTCGAGACTCGATGCCCAACCCCTATTGTTGCATGTGATATATGACATCTATTGCATTGGACAAGTGCAGAGTCATGATGTACATGTAATGTATATCGCTTCAGAGCGTAACATTCTCTCTGTGAAATATTTTTTGAATTATTTTACCTTGTGAAATAGTGTGCCACAGAGTACCGAGGCACAGCTAATAGTTCAGAAAACAGTTGCGCTGTAAACATTACAATAAACTGACTGGAGTGTTACATTAACATACAATATAGGTGCTTATTGATGAAGACATTAATGTACTTTTAATCTGTCTTACTTAAACTGGTTAAGAATGATCTATTTTTAGCCTCTGTTTTATTTAGGAAACTGAGGGTGGAGACCCAAAGAGAGAGAATCCCAGAGTGGCTTCAGCTTTCGGAAAAAGGATGAGGTCAACGCACGCCACAGGTATGTAACCTATGTAATCATTGGGCCCTAAACCCAAGGGAGTGATCCCTGTAAGTGTGATAGACTGACAGACCATGGAACACCATCAGGAAACACCGGCAAAGGCCAGGAGAAGAAGAAAAAACACACCGGTGAGAAGGTAGGGCCCAAAGACGCCGCTAGTGAGGCTGGGGCCACATGCTCTGCTTTGATCCTTCAATGAGACCCATATGTTGCGGCTTGGAATTCTCACAGAAGCACATTTTGAAGGCTTCCTTCCTTAACTGCTCCAGTCAAATCTACGATATCTAACACGTTTCAAATGATTTTCTAGACTAAAGAAGAAAATAACAGACCATCAACAAGAACCCTCCAGATTATTTTAATCAATGCCAAACAAAGTTAAAAAAAAAAATGACAGGTACATTTTTATCGAAATTGGCATATAAACCTGCCTCAAAAGTTACTGTTTTGGTTATTTTTTTAAAATGCACGTTTTTAAATAAATAAAACAATTTAAAACAATTATTGGGCATCTCTTATATTTGACATAAGGGACTACATACTGTACTAGTGTCTTCCACTTGTTGCCAGCTCTCTTCATCAGTAGCCATGTCACCGCATGCCAACATGCTCTAAATTACATACAAGTTGCTTAAATTTGACACCGCCGGATTGCTTGCTTTGTTTACGAGTCAGCTGATGATGCTGACAGTGTGAATACAAAAACACGGTAAGCTGAGACTTCCTAACTAATTGCACATATAGAGTTTATTAAAAAACAGGGCGACTGGGTTCATCCATATTCGTTGCTTTCAATACTCACAAACCTCAGATAAAGATATGATGTCAATTTGTTCTTTCTTATCAACTGGGAGAGAAATGTAAGGGATGGTTTGTGCTCAGGGGACATAAACATCTTTCACTACATCTCCACCATCTCTTCCTGCTCTTCCTCTAGGCTTGCCTGGCATTTCCTCCGACTGTCCTGAGGCATCATGGGAGCATCTGGACATAATTTCTTAGGGGAGTGTAAGGTTGTGGAGCTGACAACCAGGCTGGTTCCAAACACTGTAATTTTATCATTTTGCATTAGTACACATGACAGTGATCTTTTAATGCAAAATATAAGTCTAAATAGTTAATACTTTGTGCCCAGACATTGGTATAATATTCAAAACGCAATCTTGTCTTCTCCCACCAATTAAGCATTAGACAGGTTGATGGATGCAGCTTCCCAAGTACACACAATGTGTACAGTATATCCCGCACCACAATATGATCTTAGGTATGTAGCAAACTGGGCATGCTTCCTAACATTGGGTTGTTTCAGTGAGACAGTAGTTTATTTTGACAATTTTGTATATCCGCAAACATTCAGTTCTTAGGTACTGAAGTTACACATACATTATCCAGTTTTGCAAAAAAAAATGTATTTTTCAACTGCAGTACTAACTCTCAATTTACTGTCTGTTGCTGATGAAAATGTCTATCCATCTTCCAGCATCAACTCCACATGCCAGACGGAAATATTTAAGGAAAACTGAAAGCGGTTAGAGGTCAGGAATGGAATTCTACTGTAAATATATCCTCTAAATACGTGAACACTGCAAAGTAAAATAAAACAAACACAAACAAAATCACTAGAGGTGTCAATTTCAGCGTGATTAAAACTGTAAATTCAGTTGTACCACTACTTAAGAGAAGGAAAAAAGCTCCTTTGCTGGAGAGTTGCATGAGGAGGGCTTTGTTCTCTCTAGTCATGGTGGTCTGGGAGGACAAGTTAGAAAGCTGCTATCATGACCTCAGATTGCTTTCTCCTATACTGCAAATTGTCTTCAGTAGAAAAGATAATCTTCTTCTCCAATGTGGCCTGAGCATTTGGGCTTTGCTAGCAGCGGGACCTGATGGGGGGCCATGGGAACTGGGCTGAGATTATTTATAGCAGGTTGGGGGCTTGGCAAGGTCCACATCTATGAGGCTTTGGAGGAATTTGTAAGGTTGCTCTTTGGCCAAAATTTCTGCAGAGGGCTTTTTTAATTAAGAATGTTTAAAAAAAAAAAGATATGTGTGGGTTATATGAGACATAAATTACCTTTACATTATGCTTTCGTCTTTTTATGGTAAAGTTAAGACAATTATGAATGTTAAAATGTTACTTGAAAATGCCTACAATGTATCCATCCATCCACGTTCTATGCCACTTATCCAAATCAGTCACGGGGTCTACAATGTAATTGAAGGGTTTTATGATCGTTTTGCTAAAGCCATGCCAAATTCTAAGACAACTTGTATCTTTGTAACATTGAAATGGAAATGAGCAGTGGTGGTGCATGTGGATAGCCCTTTTTTAAACATTCATCTCTCACCATGTGTTGTTACAGTGGCCGTGTGTTCATTGAAGTGTTGTGTGCCTGCTCCCTAACCCAATTGTTTGTCCTCTCATCAAACTGTAAAAGCCCACAGGGTCGCCTGTCAGAGCCAGTCCCAAAGGCCAAAATCCCATTGCCACTGTCCTCAATGTCTGCATCGCTAACTGTGCCTGGCACACTTGAGTCCATACTTGTCAGTGAATATGACTCCGTTTATGGAAGGACTTGAAATATTTATAGAAGAAACATTATTTTGTAAATTATCAGATCACACTCTTCTTTCGACATATCATAGGCTTAATTCTGGGTGCCGTTCCCTTTTTAACAACACATTGGTTGGTTCAACAATGCAGTGTCAATTAAGGTTGATAGGGTGTGGCTTTACATATTTGCAAATTCTGCCATTCCAGTTTGAAGGATGACTGTGGTCGAACGTTCAAAAATCAGCACTATGGAGGCAAGCTAGCAAGCTAATAGACAGGCTAATAAAGTCCGTGTTTAGCCCGTCATACACTTTGGATACAGTGGCCAGCTGCAAATGAAGGCAGACGAAGTTAATGGCTGGTTGAGCAAAAGCCACAGCGGAACGCACCACTATGAATGTGTGGGTGAGCAAAGGATGAGTGCTTTCCTTCTGCATGCTTCTCAGTACAAAATCAGTACTGGCCAGATGAATACTACACGGGCAAATGCTTTTGGGGCACATACTGTATATCAATGCCCCAGTGCACAAAGCAAGATGCAGAAGGGTATGCTAGAATGAGTTTTTGGAAAATTCCTGACCTATTAAACACCTTTTGGGATTAACTTTGACACATATTGTGCACCCTCCCAGTTGACCTCACAAACGTAAATGGATGTAAATGTATGAATGGACCAATCCTGCAGACACACTCCAAAGTCTATAAAAGACTCCAACAGCATATCCTTAGAGCATACCATGTACAGTATGTGTGTGTTTAAGTGATTGCTATGAGGCATTTTAGCAAATCACAAACACCCTTGTGCTGCATCACACCCGCAGTCCTGGTTTTCAGCCACAGGGTGTTGGTGCAAGAAAGGACGTATCAATTATGTCAGGCTAGATTGAATAATTGCATCTATTTGTGTAATCGGGTGTCATGAAAAACACGTGTTTGTAGAGTCTTCACTACACAGCAACATGAACTTGTCTATCTAGATTTCAAAAGCCTATGAAATCTCTGTCAATAACATCTATGAAGTCCCTATGAAATCTGTTTTATTTTGTTCTTCAAATTCCATTTTATTTTTTTCTAAATTCAGTTTTTAAATTTTCATATGTATTTTATCAACATAGATGTATGTTTTTATGTGTCAGTGAATAAAATGAAATGAATGCAAAAATCATTGGACAATTTTGCCCAGTATATTATGACTACAAAATCCTTAAGCAATCATATCTCTGCTTGTGGTTAAAGAAGAAATAGTTGCAGGTGAAGTTGTAATAGCTTGAATAATGTAAGCTACTTTTTATGACACTCTTATTTTCTCACAAACATTAGACAGGATGTGCACCGCTCTTATTTTGAAAATGTGTTTTGACTGTTGCTAAGTGTGATAGCTATCATTATTAAGCACTATAGCACAACTCGTACAGATCGAGTGGCACACACGCAGCCAGCCGCATTAGCATGCTCTGCTAAACCAAGCTAACCCAGCTTGCATACACTGGCTATTGCTGTATGCGAGCTCACGCTTGGCGACAAGAAAGGGTTTCAAAGTTTTTTCGCCGACTTAGTCAATGTTTCCGGTTGCCGTCTTGACATGTTTAGTTCAGGAGAGGACATGCCGCTATGAATGAGCGGTCCGCTGGGGAAATATTTCCCACTAATGTTCCTTCTCGGCACACATTCACACTGTCAATTTCTGTATTATATAGAAAATATAGATTGTGAATTTAACAGCATATTCAATTTTTGTTGGGCAATACCACGATTCTGTAATGACCATGCCACAAACCGGATAGATGTTTTCTAGAATGCCATCAACAAGGACATCTCTCTGGGAGCAGCCAATCTGTTATTTCTCCACCTCAAACAGGCATATGCAGCGAGACTCAGAGTCATGTCAATAACACCAAAAAGTTTGTTTGAGTCGTGTGCCACTTGGCATTCTCTCACTGAAAGTCTTCAGTGTTGATTTCAGTGTTCCTGGTGTCTTGTAATGTTAATCCACAGTATACTGCTTTCTCTACTTGAATGAGTCAACAGTTCTTCACACATCTTCTAGCAATCACAGGGCAATTGTAAATGGTGGGAATCCATCCCACATTAGCTGCACTTAAGCAAACGATAAATGGGCTTTCACCTGAAATACTTTTTTACCTTTGAGAGTTTGATCTCATTCACCTACTGATGATGCAGCACCAGGAGCAACTGGGGATTCAGTACCTTGCCTAAGAATACTTTAACATGGTCACATGGTAACCGAGGATCAAACTCATCACCATCGGGTTGGGTCGTCTCAGAAACTCTACCACCTGAACAATGCCGCCCCCACAAGGTGAGCTATATGAACCACTACAATCAGCATTAGACATGTCAACTTAATCGCATTGTAGGTCTGGCAATTTTATATTGTTCTGTTAAAATGGCAATATGATGCTTCAATTGGTTCATTGAAATAGGCAAATACATGCAGACTCTACTGTTATGCCTCTAATGCAGCAGTTTTGAAGGCTCGCCATGTGAAAGAGGTTGCATTTTTCCAAACCCACCACCCACCTGTGAAACTACTAGCACTAGAAAACAAACACACACTCCTTTCATGGCCATCTAGGAGTCAAAGACAGCCGTCAAGCTTTGAGATCACGGAAAGGATGAGAGAGGAAGGGCAGATTTGACAGGTGGGTGGCAGTCGGCTGTCAGAAAAATGAAAAAAACGTACGAACAGGATTATGATCACAAACAGCAATAAAACTCAGTGCTAGAGGATGGTTGAGTTGCTTAACGTGAGCATCAACCACATAAACACCAACATGGTCGCAGGAACTCAAACACCAAAGGCACACCCACAAACAGAATTCCGTCTTGTCTAAAGAAGAACAAGAAAATCTGGGCTCTGACGACACGCCTTTTCTATGTGCAGTCAGCTGAGCACCACAGATGACGTCAAAGCATAAAATCCCAATTAACACACAAAAAGAAAATATGGAAAGTACAGGATTTCTCCATAAAGCACTAACGTGAGGTATGCAAAGCCTAAAGATGTGCTGCAGTGATCATATGGCACAAAGGAACCATTCAAACCTTCATGTCATTTTTGGTCACCCCCAACACGACCCACTTCACATCTAGTTGTGGGATCAACTGGCTTCTTACCTCGTCATCTGGTTAGGGGTTGAATCATCAAAAAACGCCCAGATGTGAAAATTCACGTCCAGTGGAGTGGGGGCACATGAGAGAGAAACAGAAAATGTCAACATGTTAAAAATATGGATCTACATATTGTAGATCAAAAATGACATTCTTCAATTCTGATGAAATTCTGACATGTTTTCTCCTCAGAGTCGCATTTAAAATACAACAATTTCATTTGAAACTGATTATTTTGTGATACGTTTATAGTATAGAATTATAAACATTGTTTATCAAAGGTGGGAGAAAGTCAGTGTTTTGCAGGTCTGAAGACTTTAATTCCAAGCCTCAAGTTAAGTCTCAAATAAAGTGTGCAAGTCAAATCTCAAGTCAAAGACAAAATGGTTCAGTCAAGACCAAAGTCATAGCCTTGAAGATTTCAAGTCCCAGGCACTGTTTATTGTTCATCAAATAAAATGCAATTTTAATTTTTCACTTTCACAGTTTTCCAAAATTGTATTAATAAATTATGCTGTTTAGTGGTTGAATATGGGCTATTATTCAAAACATACCGTTCTTTAAGATACTTTAGGTACCAAACAAAGTTCAAAGTTGCTGTTGTTTCTGCGTCTGTTGTTCTAGCACTGCAAGTCTTGCGCACAGCAATTCGTTTACGACCTTTGCAATTTGCAAATGGTAGTAAAATTATCCTTGGTAGCAATTAGACACATCCAAGTGTTAATCACTGCCGCTCTCCAGCCGACTGTCGCTCACAGGAATGTAATCCACACCCTTTTTGTTTGTACTTAAACCTGTTAGGTTGGTAATAGATGCATTGAATAAGGCAGATTTTTGGGAAAAATGCGTTGTCTTGTTGGAAATATAACAATGGTCACATTTATTTATATTTCTTATCCAACACACTCAAGACTCTCGTTATTTTCAACTCAACAGACTAAAGTCATGTCGAGTCCCAAGCCAGTGAAGTCTAAGTCCAAGTCGAGATGTAAGTCTTTGAGGACATTGTCAAATGACGTCTGAAGTCATCAAAACATGAGTCAGTCAAGCAAAGTCATATAACGAGTCCACACCTCTGTTGCTTATAAACAGAAGCCACTGAGACCAAATGAAGTGCATTACTTAGCTGCAACCAGCAGACCTGGGAGCTGGGAAGTTGAGCTACATCCATATAGACAGCCAGCATGAAAATATGAATTCAGTACATTCAATTTCTCTGTAGTTGATCAAAAACAGTCAAATGCCCATTCTTGCAGATACAGTATGTATTGGGGCTGTTTTGTCTTGTTTGAGTTTTGTTTTATTACATGAAAGTTCAGGCCATGCAGGAATATCACATTTTATGATAGCCGACATGGAGTGCTTTAGTTACACAGGCCGTAGTTATATAAATAATATATGAGCTGTGTAATTGCTGCCTTTCTTTCAAACATCCCACAATGCAAACATACTTTCCAATTTAAAAACAAGATCAGATCTTACAACAGAGCTGCAACACACATGGTCCATCTGACATTCCGGAGCCGTTCTCTGATGGCAATTTGCTTAACTTGTTCCTTTCTCTAGCGGTCCCTCCCTTGACCTACTTGCCAAGATCCTCCACTAGCAATGCTGTCAGGCAGCCACAGACGGCATGCAAGGATGGTTCCATCTCAGAATGCCGCTGCTTACTGTGCCACCCATCTACACCACTCTCCTTCCTTTTCCAGCTGCACCTCATTTAAAAAAGATTCAAGGCAGACGCCAAGAAGAAATGTGATGCTTTATTAATTTAAAAGGCTTCTGGATTAAATGTTTGATTGCACTAGCACTGTGTTTTCAAGTGTTTCTTGGCTCGTAGACATAGATAGCCGTCTGATTTGTTTCCCAACTAAATGTCACATTTAATCATCCCAAAAATCTTTCCACAGCTGGAAAGGGTTGACAAACGTGATTGACAGAGGGGAAAAAGATGGGAACCAGCATCTATTTGAAATTCTTTAAATCCTGTGATATAGCGCTCACAAAAATTAGGATATAGTTGGCTTTAGGGTTAAATTTCAGGAGAAAGGTCAAATGCACTACCCTTTACAGGTGTACCTAATTTCACTTTCTCTAAGCATTGAAATGTTAACTTTTTAATATTTCAGTGTTTGCCATTTTCTAGCAAAGAGCTGAACACATGTGTGTGGTCCATAAATCGACCGACACATTTTCACAGAAAGGCACAAAGTCTACCGGTATCTCTGTTGCAACATGCAACAGAGTGTTGAGCTTATGCCTTGTCCACACGTAGCAGGGTATTTTTTAAAACACATTTTTTCCCCATCTCAGTTTATGGAAAAAAATAGTGTCCGCACGCATCGTATTTAAAAAAAAAAAAAAACGCACCCTCACGTAACCGGCTAAATGCATTGGGAAAGCATGCCAAACTTGTAGGCGGCAACAGTTACTAAAATTCCATCCAATCAGAATCATCCTCCGTCATCTCGTCACTTCCAAAAACATGGCGCACAGCTCGTTGTTGTGGACTGACAAGGAGGTAGGCTTATTCATAAATGTTAATTTAGAATACAGTCAACTAAACGCAAGAAAACATCTTCAGTTCTGAGGGCATCCATGATGTTTCTCATGTAAATTCCTGTCGGGTGTGTGACGACACCGTATACGTTCTGCAGGAAGTGACGTTTGGAAACGCAAACCTCTGTTACTGTAAACCTGCCAATATGTATTATACGCAACATGCCAATTAACTCTTGAGTACATGTCACAGCTCTCCATTTGTTGCATTTTCCTGGTTTCAGTTTCAAGTTCAGTACAGTACAGATAAATGGATATTATCAGTTGTCAATAGTATTTCAAATGGGTGGGACAGTTACTTTAAACCACTGTTTAAAGTAACTGTCTGAATCAGCACATACATTTTGATCTAGCTTGACTGTCCCGTCTGCCTCTGTCGCGCTGTCTCCGCCACCTCATCTGTCCCTGAATCACCGCCCCCCTCCTCCTCTTTGATTGTGTAACCGAGAATTTCAAAAATGATCATAATGAATTGGGTAATACAAGTTCATCTCACATGCAAACACAAGTGACAAGTGCCAGACCACAAGCTTGGCAATGGGTCTTTTACGCACAGTTTTTGTTTATTCATATCACATATAGTTATTATATTACATATTCATATTACAAATACTGTATAGGTTACTAAATACGAGTGTCTTTATTAGTGGGGAAAAATGCTAACCTAACCTGTAATACCAACCGCAACACCACCAAAACCCTCAATACTGACAGCTGAAAAGGTAGGGGACGCAATGGCCCCCTGCCAAGCTCAGTGTCACACTGGTTGAGGGGCCGCCCCCGGTGGCCACCGTGTCCCTCCGGTGCACTGATAGTTTTTGTTTTGCCCTTCTGACATCATTGAACCGTTTTTTTTCCCCACTGAGCAACGGTTCTCAGTACGTCAGGGCATACCTGATTTACGATACTTGTAATCTCCTCCCAGGGCACGTTTGCATCATCAGCCTGTGGAGGTCTGCTCACGTGAACATATATTCGGCCACTGCGAGCTTGGACCTCCCGGACCAAATCATCACTTTCCGTTTGGGAGAAGTTTGGCCGTCTTCCGTTGTCTTCATCCATATTCAACAAAACTTGCAATTCGCTTCGCCAGCAGCGCATGTATGGGAGGAGGAGAGTAGAGGAGCTCATTTGATTGGTGAAGATATGCCCTGGTTGTGTTAAACGCAGTCACGTCTTCTCTCCTACCTCTTTGCCGCTTGCGCCAGTAGGAGAGACAGAGGTGTACTTACGCCGAGCTGCGCCTGGCACATAATTGCAAAATGCACCTAAAACACGCTCATTGGTGTGGCGCACCTTCTTGCGAAATTGCGGAATGAGAGCCCTGACACTCTATGGTCAGTGGCCACTTCCCTCTGAAAACAACCTGTTTTAAGCCTCTTAATTGTTAAGTGTCATTTGGGTCTTATAATGTCAAAATGTGGACTGCATGAAGATGATGACTGTAATTGGGCAAACCAGGGTATTTTTTGGTCGACATTGGTTGTCAATTTTGCCATTCAGCTCCTTGTTAGAGAACAGCAAGTTAGAGTTGGGCCAGTATTGACAGAGTCATTAAAAAAAGTTTTTTACTGAACTGGGACTCATGGGTGTTACTCTGTTAACTCGTTCACAGACTGTGCTGCCACTAGAAAAATTAAAAAGGAAACGACGTAACTGTCTAACTGTTACTCTAACTGTATTTGTATATATAAGAAGCAGCTCTGCTCCTTACAGATCCTGTCCTTTTAACGTCGAGCCGAGCATTCGAATAACCCAGGCACTAGTAGTAAACCTAGGCCTAGACGAGGCATGAGGGGGGATGTCAAGTGAACCGTGAACCTGAAGTGGGCTCACAAGTAGGTGGACTTGTTGTGCATGTGTGAATGTATTGGATGACGTAAATTCCACATTGAGTACAGAGTCATATTGCCATATTGAATGTGGCAAGAGAGAACGGGGATGATGCCTTTCACAAGAAAGGCTGAAAAAATACTTTTGATTGTATTTGGTCATCATAATATCATTTGATGAACAGAATTTATTGCCATTGTGGCATAATTCTGTGGCACAGTACTGTAGATTTCCACGGTGAAGCCACCCTCCTTCATAGAAAAGTGTTTTATTAGATTGGGTCCATTTTCTTACAATGGGGCAGATCTGCCAGATCCTAATGTATCGCTGCAACGGGCCAACAATCAACAGTGTGTAAATGCATCTATGGGAGTCTCTGTGTGAGGTTTTTTTTTTGCGAGTGTGCTGTGACACCCGACTCAAGTGAAAAAAGTACTAAATTCACTTTTTGGTGAGTGACTCGTAAGATGGAGTTTCCCATCACTAGAGCAAGTTGGAGAGAGTTAAATTAAGTTCCCCTGCAAAGTGTATTTTAGCTTCACCATGAAATTTTTGTTCAAAACCCAAAACCCATAACTTAACTTTTAGTAACGCCTACCCTACTCATGTAACTAGAATGGCTCCGTATAGCACCATAAACTACATTAATACACATATCAATAATTAATATCTCTGTCACTGTCCACCGAGCATTATTATATTTTATATATACTATATATGTAGATTCTTTTAACACAGAAGACTGTAAAAGATGACTAAACTGATGAATAGCTCCAGAAAGAACACATCTATTCCCACTCTCTGAATTAAAGCCTTGCTCATCACCCACATTTACCTCCATACAACCACCACCTCCCTCAGCTTTGGATGGTGTTTCAGTGTGCCTGTGGCCGCCTCTGCATCACGAGACTTCTCTTCTCCTAACAACTTTACCCACCCAGATGGAGAGCCCATGACAGCAAGTAGAGAGCTAATAGAGTTTTCCCAATTTGCTAAGATGCAGTTGATTATGCTTATGTACAGTCTAAATTCTTTGATTACATTTTTGCCTTCAATTTAAAAATGGGAGGCAACATAATAAATATTGGTTGACAAAAAGTCACCTCCTGGATAAATTAAGAAAATGGGTATGTGTGGAATGTAACATGGGAGTCTTTCACCAGCCCAATAATTGATGGACCATTTTAGACCATTTAGGGCTACCGTACTTCAGCTTGTTTTTGCCTGCATCACACATGTCCAATTACATATCATAAAGCAGGGGTGGAGGCCGCATGGTGGCTGAATGGTTAGCACATTGGCCACACAGTCAGGAGATCTGGAAGACCTGGGTTCAAATCTCCGTTGGGCATCTCTGTGTGGAGTTTGCATGTTCTCCCCGTGCGTGCGTGGGTTTTCTCCGGGTACTCCGGTTTCCTCCCACATTCCAAAAACATGCATGTTAGGTTAATTGGCGACTCTAAATTGTCCATCGGTATGAATGTGAATGTGTCTATATGTGCCCTTTGATTGACTGGCGACCAGTCCAGGGTGTACCCCGCCTCTCGCTCAGAGTCTGCTGGGATAGGCTCCAGCATCCCCGTGACCCTAATGAGGATAAGCGGTATAGAAAACGAATGAATGAAAGCAGGGGTGTTTAAAATGTGGCACAGAGGCCATTTACGGCCCACAGTTGGTTTTTTTTATTGTCCAGCGGCACATTGTATAAACAATAAACCACAAAAAACAGCAAAGATAGAAAAAAGGTAAAAAAGGCAAAATGCAAAGAGAAGAAGCTCAAATGTTGATACTAATAACTAATTATAAAACTAAGCTGTTGTTTTTTATTAATTAGCTCCTTAAGATGGCAGTAATTGCATATTAAGTAGCGTGAGTGGTCATCCATCCATCTATTTTCTTCTGCTTATCCAAGGTCGGGTCGCGGGGGCAGCAGCCTAAGCAGGGAAGCATAGAGATCCCTCTCCTCGCCCACTTCGTCCAGCTCTTCCCGGCGGATGCCAAGGTGTTCCCAGGCCAGCTGAAAGACATAGTCTCTCCAGCGTGTCCTGGGTTTTCCCGAGGCCTCCTACCGGTTGGACATGCCCTGAACACCTCCCCAGGGAGGCGTCCGGGAGGCATCCTAACCAAATGCCCGAGCCACCTCATCTGGCTCCTCTCCCGGATGACAGTGCTTCTCACCCTATCTCTAAGGGAGAGCCCAGCCACCCTTTGGAGAAAACTCCTTTCGGCCGCTTGTACCCGCGATCCTGTCCTTTCGCTCACTACCCAAAGCTCATGACCATAGGTGAGGGTAGGAACGTCGATCGAACGGTAAATTAAAAGCTTTGCCTTTCGGCTCAGCTCTCTCTTCACCACGGCAGACCGGTGTAGAGTCCGCATCACTGCAGACGCTGCACCAATCCGCCTGTCCATCTCACGTTCCATCCTTCCCTCACTCGTGAACAAGACCCCGAGGTATTTAAACTCCTCCACTTGAGGCAGGACCTCATCCCTGACCCGGAGATGGCACTCCACCCTTTTCCGGGCGAGAACCATGGACTCAGATTTGGAGGTGATGATTCTCATCCCAGCCGTTTCACACTCAGCTGCGAACCAATCCAGTGAGAGTTGAAGGTCACTGCTCGATGAAGCCAGCAGGACCGCGTCATCTGCAAAAAGCAGAGACCGAATCCTGTGGCCACCAAACTGAAACCCCTCAACGCCCTGGCTGTGCCTAAAAATTCTGTCCATGAAGTAATGAACAGAATCGGTGACAAAGGGCAGCCCTGGCGGAGTCCAACTCTCAATGGAAACGGGTCCGACTTATTGCCGGCAATGCGAACCAAACCGCCTGGATTAGTCAGTCCGATACCCCATATTCCCGGAGCACTCCTCACAGTATTCCCCAAGGAACACGGTCAAATGCCTTCTCCAAGTCCACAAAACACATGTAGACTGGTTGGGCAAACTCCCATGCACCCTCAAGGACCCTTCCGAGAGTATAGAGCTGGTCCACAGTTCCATGACCAGGACGAAAACCACACTGCTCCTCCTGAATCCGAGGTTTGACTATCTGGCGGATCCACTCCTTCCCTGAGCCACCACCTTATTGTGGTGGAGGAGTTTGCGTGTCCCAATGATCCTAGGAGCTAAGTTGTCGGGGGATGTCATGCCCCTGCTAGGGTCACCCGTGACAAACAGGTCCTAGGGGAGGGACCAGACAGAGAGTGGCTCAAAAGATCCCGATGATAATTAAAAACATTGGACTTCGTTTTCCCTCGCCCGGACGCAGGTCACCGGGGTCCCCTTCTGGAGCCAGGCCTGGAGGTGGGGCACGATGGCGAGCATCTGGTGGCTGGGCCTCCACACATGGGGCCTGGTCGGAGACAGCCCGAAAAGGTAACATGGGTCCTCCCTCCCATGAGCTCACCACTCGTAGGAGCGGCCAAAGGGGTCTGGTGCTAACTGAGCTGGGTGGCGGCCGGAGGCGGAGGCCTTGGCGGTCCGATCCTCAGCTACAGAAGCTAGTTGTCGGTGAGTGGTCAGTATCAAAATAATAAGCATTTGAGTTAAGCTGTTGCTATTTAGTTGTTTTGACAAGTACTAATCCAAATGGGTATTTGTGTTGCATGAATGCAGCTGCCTGTTATTTAAACTATTTCTGCACGCAGACTGCAAACTTGTGCATTTTACACTTGCAGTAGGTCTACTAGTAAGTCAAGAGTGGTATTAATGCTGGCTGAGCAGTTTGCACCTTACTACTATT
Source organism: Oostethus manadensis (assembly GCA_024372805.1). Lineage (NCBI taxonomy): Eukaryota > Metazoa > Chordata > Actinopteri > Syngnathiformes > Syngnathidae > Oostethus > Oostethus manadensis. Next base: position 2,100,726 of record QODF01000028.1, on the reverse strand, counting down.
ACAACATTGGTTCTGGTGCTACTGTGTTATGCAATATATTTGGTTAAAAAATGACCATGTGGTACAAGTGAGCATGTTGCAAGTTATCATGCTCTCCAAATCAGTATTCAGGTTTTAAAAAAAAGGTTTAAGTTTTCACAAATCTCCGCCCCTCTCCACTTACCACCTGGTTCCAATTAACGCGACACCCTCTTTGTAGTTCAGGCAAAGAATCAGAGTGTTTACGGTGCACACATAATGCATGCATCAGCTTAAAAAGTAAAATAAATACTGTGGTTGAGGACATCATAGTTTTCTACTGGCATGACAGACAGGGACTCTTACACGGGTAGAGGAGCGGTGTGTCAGCAGCTGACTTGTTGCAACTGTGACATTATGATTTTTTTAATGATCCTCCGACTTCGACTACTACCACCACTAATACTAATACTACTGCAACTGTATTTTTCTTCTTAAAATTAGCAAACCCAAAATTAGGCCATCGTTTCAGTGCTCCAAGCTATGTTATTGATTGTCTAACCGTTTTTTATTTATTTAAATAAACTATGGTCTGTTGTGTAACATATCGTAATATTAATATTAAATATTTCGTACTGTACAGACTGAACAAAAACTAAAACCAGCAAAGTGCAATAAAATGGAGAGCTATGAAGCATACTCAGGAGTCCAATTGCATGTTGAGTACAATATATTAGTACATGTTGGCAGTTCATTGAAAGTACTCCCTGCCTCTCACGCCCCCAAGGGGCTCAACCCACTATTTAAGAAGCACCGAGTCAGAGGAAGACTGGTCTACTGTAGACCGCAACCATTGAGAATATTTAGGATGTGCTGTAAAGGACTTTACACAGCTCTTTTACAAAACTTTGCAGACATTTATTGCAACTATAGATGGAAATAAATGTGTCTTAAAGCAATGATGATTATCAGTGAATGCATGCCATAAAAGCTAATCGCAGCTGGATACTGAATTATTTCTTGAGAAGATGTGGATATGTACTGGGACCATCTGCCCATCATCAGCAATACTTTCCAGTCAAGTCTTGAATATGGACAGCAAAGTTTGCGTGAACACAAATCACGTCATTCACTGCATGCAAAAGGGGTCAAATCAAGTGAAAATCTCTTATTGTACGCAGCTGAAAGCTTCTTAAGTGCACAGACATCTGCTTGTGTTCACATTACTGAGGACTAAACAAGCATGCAATATTCCACACATGCCACTGCAGTCTTCTTTTTTCCCCTCGGTAACTCTTGCTGTACAAATAGTTTGATAATAGTGTAGTGTAATAGTGCACTATTGCATAACTGCAGCAGGATTTTTTTTAACTGCCATGTTTTTTTTAGGGATTTGGACTGATGAGGCTGCAAGCCCCTGGATGTAGCGTTGACGCTCATTTTACTCTTGTGACGTGTGTACTCCGGCACCATGATGACACCGGTGAATGGGGACCATGAACCTATGCGACAGGACTTGATACCGGTCAGAACTTACCGTGGTTGAACATCGCCGATCGAAGGCGGTTGCGGCTGGACGAATATTCCATCTCGCCAACTTTCACTTCACGTCAGCGGTCGCAACCTTCTTCTTTTCTTCTCCCTCTTCTTCGTCGTCGTCGTCGTCGTCGTCGATGTTTCCCTTTCTTTGCCAATGGACGCCGTAATGGAGATTGACAGTTGTCGTGTCCGACCAGACAAACCCGTCCTTTTCCAGTGTCACAGTGTTGTGCGTTTGAGTGTGTGTGTCTGTGTGTGTGTGTGTGTTTCGGCTGATGACGTCACAAGGCAGTCTCTTGCCGCAGCTGCGTCGGAATGAAAACAATCGCACGTGCATTAGACGCCGGAGGAGTCACGTGAACAAGCAAACGACACTCTTCCCGCGGAAACCAGCAATAACGTTGTGGTTTGGCAAATGGTAACTGTAACACACCAAAGGTTTATTGTTGAATATCTCATATTTTTAATGACATATTTTTTTAAATTATTCTAGAAGTGCGAACGTGGCCGCTGACACATGCTATGGCTAATGTGAAATGCTAGAAACTGCCATGACGTTAGCCCAGAGCTAGCATAGCGCGCCAAAAGGCTCGAGAATGTGTATGAACTGTTTTTATAACTGACATCAACCCAACTGTTGTACGCCCGACAAGAAAAGAAAAACAATGACCACTCTGTTTTGGTAACGACCAGCTTCATCAGTAAAGTGCAATTAAAAGTTGCCAGTCATACAAATGAAACCCAAGTACTCGCCCCTCTTCGTTTGTTTGAGGAGCTTGTGAAAAAATGATACATCCCAATTTATACATTTTTTTAACAACGTCCTCAGTGGCATAGCGTTTTGATGAGGAGAAATGTAGGAGACTTAATTTAACTTGCATATATTTTTATGTTGTACATAAAAAAAATCTGAAGACCCCAGTTGAACTTGAACTTTTCATTTTCAATCATATAACGAATGAAACTGCACAAAGAAGTTTTTCTACATGCATTTCGTTTGTTGCTTCAAGCAGCTGGTATGCTACCAAAACCAAGTAAAAGTATTGATTATAAATGTAATTGTGCCCATAAAGCAAGTCAGATTATTTCCTTGGACACAGCCCAACAAATCACCTATCACTGGAATTCATTGCTGGGTTTCAGGACAATATAACTTTAAAAATGCATCACAGCATATCATAACAAACCTCAGCTATCATGTAATAGGGTAGAACAGAATGCACAGAAGAGACGTTGCATAATTGTTGTTGTTTTACATACGTGATACAGGTGATTTGCTTCACCTGCAAATGCAGTGGGAAATTTGTTTTTAATGCCCACAACCATCAAAAGTAAAATACATATGTTTTAAATGACACATTTTGGTCATGTCAATCACGGGCCACCTCCTTGCAACAAACTGAGTTGACTGAGTTTGAATAAGGTTTTAAACAGGGACATCTTGTGGTAGAAATACTTCATGACCACTTAAGAATGAGAATCCAACTGCAGAGCTGTATCAACATTTTTCTGGCTGTAGAACACCAGTGGGGACCAAATTTCGGCCAGGTAGCCATTTATTTACAGCCTTCAGCTGATTTTTTTATTGGCCCATGGCAGGTTCTCAAAATTAAAAAAACAAATAGTAAGAATGGGGAAAAAAGAACAAGGTGTTATAATAGGTGCTAATAATATACATTGTCACCTATAACATAAAGATAGCACACCGTTTTGTCTTTAAATACATGTAAAACATATTTTTGGTATGTTTTTGCCTTTTGTACAAAATAAAGCTTTAAAACTAGTGTATCCGTAGTCATACTTTCCCATGTGCAGCTTTCGGTAGCAAAACTTTGGACACATGTCTTACACTGATTAGAAATGTTAAATAGCTATAATAATTAAATAAACCAAAATTAACAAAATTAATTCAAAACAATTGAATTGGAATTTAGAAGTCATTCTTAATTCAATTCAGAATTTTGTACAGCCCTGACCTCAAGGTATGTACAAGTCCGTTCTTAGGAGGGCTGTACAACATTTACAATTGAATTGAGAATGACCTCTCAAGTCCAATTCAATGTTGTTTGAATTTCAATTGCGGTTGCAAACAGGAAGCAGAATTGCAATTCGAATTCAAATTACAGGAAATAGAATTTAAATTCCATGAACTTCAAAGAAATGTATGATCATTTTATTTGAAACAAAGTATTGTATGTAAATTACTGTATGGACTTTGTGTGGCCAAACCTGCCTGTCAAATCCTGATTCCATCAGATCTCAGAAGCTAAGGAGGGCAGGGCCTGGTCAGTACTTGGATGGGAGACGGTCGGGGGGCCAATGGTGCACACTGGCAGCCTCGCTTCCATCAGTCTGCCCCAGGGCAGCTGTGACTTACCATCACCAAGTGCGGAGCGAATGAATACTGATCTCAGTGGAAGCGCTTTGTAAAGCGCATAACAAGTGCAACGCATTTTTATTATCTGCACAACCATTTATTAGAGTAGTTAAGTGTTTTTTTTTTCACAATTTAACAATCAAAACCTACTTAGACTGAAAAAAAATTAAAATTGTAAAAACTTTCACATTGTGGCTAGGAGAACAGAACAGCACATCATCTCCCAGAATACCTTGCTTTATCCAAGTCTTAAAAATGGCTGGTCATACTGGTCATACACGCTTCCTGTTTAGAGGCCCTTTAGTGATGCAAACCAGATCGATGCTACCTCAATGACAAAACATTTGAGCAACTGTTAGATGCAACCCTGTAAAGTACTTAAATAATTACTGCTTTTACCAAAACATTTTCACTTGACTTTGAAATGAAGATAAAAATGCTAAACTTTGCAGTTTACTGATGTAGTAGAACAAAACAATGCCTCTCTTCTCATGATTTAACGACAGTATTTATGTTTAGACCTCATTAGATTTTGCAGGTATACACTCAGTCTTTGTAGACACCCCTTTTTTCTTGTTTATTGTATATAAACACAAAAACTGGTTTCTTTAAGGAGCAAGAATTTTATTTTCAGCTGTGACGAAAAGTAAAAACAAAAAAAACACTCATCTCAAGATTCAGAATGTTCACGTTTGGGATTAAAGTGCAGAATTGCTTTCACAGCTTGTGTACAAATTAAATAAAGAGAACAAAAGAAAAATATTAATAAAATATCAGAGTGAAGCTAAGGAAAATATAAATATGATACAGGAATAGAAAAAAACTCATACAAACAGTATCAGCAATCATATTCAGTCCATTAAAATCCACTTATAATACATAAAAAAACTTATCAGGAAATCAGGTCACGATTCAAGTCGTTGGCAAGGCTAGCTTACAACAAAGGCACAGCATTGATCAGAGGTATTGATCCTTTGCAAAGAAGTGCTGCGGCAACATTCTAATTGATCATCAACGCCCTCACGGAGACATCCAACATGCTCACATGGCTCTGAGAGGAATTAAGAGAACACAAAGAACACATCACCCAGGAGTGGTTTGCTTTACAGAAGCCTACTTTTGTATATCAAGCAATAATAGTGATCACATGCGCTTTACGGCTTGCTGTTACTAGTGGATTCTGAATGGACTTAAGGGTGAAGAAACACCAAGAAATAATGGCCCTGAGCCAAAGGAGTGATACAAAGGTGAGACAGTCCAGGTGAATGGTTGCAGCCAAGCTATCAGACACTACACACTACAAGGTTGACTGAGCAAGGTCCACTGAGCAAGGCAGCAAGCAGAGCTGGGACATCACATCTTCTGAGAAGCAAAGGCCAAAAAAGTTTATCCTCGGGCGCACTGAAACTGGACGCGCTTGCATAAAATACAGTAATTGTCATCACAGCTGAATGTTGAGAAACAAAAATCATTACTAATCAAGTCCAGTTTGATGCAAAGAGGAGGAATTTTCCAGAACAGGCTTGGCCAGTGTCTTGCGTCAATGTATCAACCTGAACCCCCATTATTTCCTTTATCACAAGAGTGGAAATAAAACAAATCATGGCTCAAACCAGCCATTTGGGTAATATAGTGCAAACAAAAATCTATTCAAAAGATTTCAGTGGTTCTATACGCTGTATATATAAAACAGATGCTGTTTTTCCTTTTTAAATCTTCACAACATTTCCCTTGTCTTGTTTAAAAAAGGTCTTTCTTAGCATCACAATACTCAAGGCTTTTAGAAGGCAAACATACCGTACTGTAGCTACTGTACCATGCAACTCGTGGGAACGTAAGCCAAAAATAATATGTTTAGTATACAGCCAAAAGATTTTGAAAGGTGCCATATACTGGAGAGACATTTGTGAACGTGGAAGCAATCATTTCCAAAGCAGTGCATTGCACATGTTATCGCAATGCACATTAGACGTGTATAAAGTGGTATTTACAGAAAGAATGTACTTGTAAACAAACATTATAGTAGGTGGGCAGTCACTATGAGACAGTATTTGGTACCAAGGAGGACAATAAAAAGATAACGTATATATATATATATATATATATATATATATATATATATATCGCTTGTATTAGAATTTGAATTTGAAGGAGATGTCTATCTTATTCCAAATGCTACAATTAATGAAAACTGTAAAATGACCATCAACCAGATTATAGAATGAGAAAAAATGCAGCAGCTGTTAAGATCTGTCTATTAAATGCTGACCCCTCAGAAACTGCAAACCTTTCACTCTCCATTATTTTCAATAGGTCAGCCATAAAAAAATATGGCAATGCTGCAATATGTATATAAAATATGTCTTTACATTTTACAATATTTAACACATTTACAATGTTGCCAGCTATGTACAAACTAGTGCACATTGGATTATTGAAGATGCCACATCACGATGACGCACAAATGTCAGCTTAAGGTTGTGTCATGATGGACTCACTTGCTACACAATCACAAAGGAGGCACTCCATTCTGCTTGTGCAGTCGGATCAATTCTGGGACATCACAAAGCAGGATTTGACCTGAAGTACATTACTGCACATGCATGCACTCTCTAGTAAGCTGTATAAATGGCTATCTATTTGCATTATGTGACACTTGCAAACACATGTGCACGTGTTCTGTTTCAGCCCAAGCTTGAAGACCTAATTTATGCTAGACAACTGCCGATGTAAATCTACATTTTTTGAAAGATGGATCTGATTGCATACGCCATGCTCTAGTTTAAGCATCAGGTGCAGAAAGTTTCTATTCAACAAGTGGCTTTCCCGACACATGTTTGCTTTCCTGAGCCAGGCTGCATCCTCTGCATCAGCTTGGGGCATGGAGGTGTGTTTCCAATAATATATGATGATTCCTTCACCAACAGAGAGGCCCTCCTTCTCTGTAATCCGGCCTTATTCTGGCTGCTCAGGGTGGACGTGCAGGCCGTTCTCGGACCGGGTGACGCTGTTGTCCTCCCAGAAGGTCTTGTGCAGCTGCTCCACTTCAGACACAAGTGGCAGGCCAATGTCCAAGTGCATCTTCAGGTTCTCCAACCACTCCTCCAGTTTGGAGAATGGCGGCCTATGGATACAAAAGTAGCAGTCAGTTTTCGTTTTGTAGTCATTTTTGTAAAAAAAAAAAAAAAAACGTATCTGAGGTAATTGCAGTTTTTTTTTTTGTGCCAAAAAAGGCAGTTTCTTCCCGCACAAAACACATCTCATTCACCCGGTAATAATTTATAAATACTTGATTGTACAGTATAAAAGGTACAACATAATAATACAGCATGCATGTATGACATAACATATAGATCAGCGTATATTATCATTCATGTGTGGTGAGTACCAATATATTTGAACATTTAAAGTGTTTTTAATAAGTGTGTGAGACATTTTGAGAGCTTAAACCTGCATTGTGCTTTATGTATTAAGCTGGCTAGTTTCCTTCATCACGAGAGAACAATGGCAATTAAAGAGATGGGGAAAGTTCAGGAGCGCGATCAATTCTGGACAGCGTCAACGTTCAGCTAGCAGGTGGGTTTGGAAAGGGAGGAGTGAGCCGGTTTAGCATACGGTGGTTATTAGTGTCAAAAACAGACATTTTTATGGGCATCTCAATTACTAGTGGGTGGTCTCATATTGTAATCCCTACGAATGGTGGGGAACCCGTCATGGGGTATCTGACCGTTTGTCAGCATCAAGGTCGCAGCACACAGCAGCGATGGGGAAGAAGGCGCGTGGACAATCAGGGGGACAGTAGTGCTCCAGGAAGCCCGACACGTTCAATCCAAAGTCCACCGCCCTGGGGAGGTAGTCTGGATCTGCATTGACCCTGCCGATGATCTGAAGGGAACCACAAACATAAGCGTGAGCAAAAAAGAACTTAGCGGTTTTAAACCAATAACACTTGTAGACTCGAGTTGATTGTTTCCAGCAGACCACAGCTGCCTTTGGCCTGCCGGGCAGTAACCACATGAAGACCACTTCTAGCCTTCATTATTCTCGACGTAATGGTCCATCTGGAAAAGCCCTTCAGTGACTGAACTGAGCCCAGATTTAGAGTAATGGAGTGCAGGCACAGCAGAAGCCACCAGTTGGAAAGTTTCTTTGAAGAAGGTTACGTTTTTAAATTCCTCAAATTAAATCTAGATCGGTATAAATAATATAGTAAAGTTTGTACGAGGTTCTCAGAGAAACAACATTTTCATGTTTTACTTTTTATATTAATTGCCACCAGAAAGCGGAACACCTGATTGACACAAACATTTCTACTACTTACCTCACAGAGCATTATGCCAAATGAAAAGATGTCCACTCTCTCATCATAACTCTTTCCTGGTGAAAAATCAAAAATAGGATTGTCTGACAACTACCATTGACTTATCATAAAAAAAAAAAAATTCAGGATGTTCTCTCTGCATTCATACCATGGATCATTTCAGGAGCCATCCAGTAGGGGTTCCCCACCACAGTGTACCTCTTCCTGCGATCGGGCCTCTTCAAACCTGATAGTTTACCCTGTGAAAATTTCTCCTCGTGTTTGTCGTCCACCATGAGGCGAGCCAGCCCAAAGTCTGCCACCACCACCGTGTTGTTCTGCACAAACAAACAAATGGCAATCAAACCACAAATGTATGTCTAGGTCGAGTTCAACGTGACGGTGACTGGTAAAAGGTCCCCATTATGCAAACTTGACTTTTTAATGATGGCAACTGTAGTGATGAGGGATAACTGATCATGTCCCTCATTTGTTTGTACAGCTTTTAAAGGTTCTCATGATGTTGGTATTTTGAGACCTCTCGACTATCTTTTGAATGTGCAAAGAAAGCATGCCCTTGAAAAGTTCTTACCTCCCGGACAAGACAGTTGTGAGAGTTAAGATCACGGTGGATGATGTTCATGGAATGAAGATAGGACTACATGGCAGATAAGAAAACAAAAGGTTTTACTGTTAAGCGTGAACAAAAGTGTCTTATTTCACATCATTGTGACAGCAGAAATCCTGGTCATGCGTGACATTATCCACTGTGGTAACCTAAACTGAAAACTACTACACAAACAATGAACTCACCCAGAAGGAATTCATGCACTGGTTTCATGGTATCACCACTAGAGGGTGCTAAGTAGCTGTAACCACTTGATTTGTGTCTTTGAACTCACCATCCCAGCAGCTATGTCCTTGGCAAAACTGACCCGTTGGTTCCAAGGGTAGTTGCTATCCTGTGAGAGGAAATTAAACGTCATTTTACAAGAACTCTATCTCTTGGCATAGACTTGAAATCTTGCTTCCAATTGCCAATAGGATGAACTCTGATGTGTGCAGACACACCATTTTCTTGATGATGTCCCTCAAGGTGCCTCCCTTTATGTACTCTGCTATGAAGTTGAGGCGCTTGTCTTTGTAGAGCACTCCAATGAACTTCAGCACGTTGGGATGATCCAAGCATCGCATGACCTTCACCTGAAACGTCACATGACAGTTTTAGAGATGTCAAATGACACAGTCCCCCCATGATCTTATAACACTAACTTTTAAATTATAGTATTGAGTTACTTTTGCTGTACAGCAGCATTATAAAATTATACAATTTTGATAAAATGATATACGTTACAATCTACAATCTCTACTTTCTATCAAAGTTTGGTCTTGCTGGAGCTGTTGCGATGCAGTGCCTATGATTACCGGAATGGCCCATATATCAGCTCAAATGATCTCGCTTCAGAAACCATTGAAATAATTTTGACAGTTCTAGACTTATGACATTTTAAAAATAGCATTGGAAATCCTATTGCTGACTACAACTTTCACTGGACTGGACTGGCTTTGGACTGTAGGCACCTTCTGTAAGTAAGCTACAGCAGAAGGAGGAGGAAAGAAAGCTGGTTTAATCAACTGACTTTATTTTTTTAATTTGAGGCTATAAAATAGTCATGTTTGATTTTACACAAATGTGCAGCCTGTTTTCTTGGGACCACATAACAGACTGAGTCACTTCCTTCTATCTTAACCATGAATGAAGAATGGAAGAGACAACAGGAAGATATTTCACTTATTCATTCATTCATTTTCTATGCCGCCTGTCCTCATTAGGGTCGCGGGTTATTTCACTTATTCATTAAATGAATTAACTCCTTTTCTTAGGTTTGCCTTATTTGCATTATGGCGATTTCATTCATTCTAACCACCTTATCTAGATATGCTTTACTGCACATAAATGATCACATTGAAATTTGGAACATTATTAGTCATTTCTATGTCAATAGGTATATGAAATACCTGTTTAAATTCATCAAGGTTTTTTTGTTTCGTCTATGTGGTGCCATGTTATTGCCAAAATCCAGGAAGATTCTGGGAGGTTCCATCCCGTGTTCTGACTCTCTAACCTGCCATCGTTAACATTTGAACCCCAGAGGACCCCGCCTATTGTCATCAGTAGGCAGGGCGTGATATTACAAGAGCCATTTCTAGGCATTTTTTGCAATAAAATCCCTGCAACTTGATCTGGCCTTTGTGTGATGACGACAGTATTTATGTGCGGAGGTCAGGACGTACATCATCACATTTACTGCAGGTAACGGGAAGAATGGGAGGCTGTTCTACTCACCTCTTTTAGGAATGTTCTTTGTGTCTCGTCATCAAAGCGGATTAGTTCTTTCATCACCATCACCTCCCCCGTCTCCCTGTGGGTCACCTAGAAGTGGGCGCAGCGGAATTAGTCCTGGGTATTAACTCCTCCCATTCTGACATGTTTCAAAGTCTCCTCCTAGTGAAGATTGTGAGACTACAAATAGCCAAAATAGCCGAATAGCTTTATATGTACCTTGATGGCCTGTCCAAAGCATCCCTTCCCGAGCACTTCTCCATGGATTAGATCAGATGGGCGAAAGATGCGGTGTGTCCGGTTGGAGACGACTCGAAGCGATTCGGAGCGATTTATGTCCTTCCTCTGTGAAATGGGGGACGCTGCCTTGCTGGAACCTGGCGACTTGTCTATGCTGTAGCTCCGCCTGGACAATGAGAAGATAATGACTGACTTAAGTACATTTACTCAACAGCCATAAAATTAAGTACAGCCAAACAAGACCTGAAGTTAAATACGTGTCTTACGTGACTATGCGGGATTTCAGGTTGCTGATGTCGGGGAGGGGGGGTTGGGTGATGGGCAGGATGGGGGTGGGCACCCCAGATAGCGGAGTGGACAGGGGGCCGTCCACCTGCACTCCAGTCTCTGAAGAAGAGCCTCCCTCCTGACCCCGACTGTAAGGGTCGTGTTCAATGGTGAGCTGCAGCCGCCGGCTCGTCTCCTGGATCAGCAGGTCGATCTGGAGAGATTAGAATTAAAGTTAGTGCTAAATGAAGAGACGCAGTACATTCAACTAGCTCCTCATCGTTTGCTTGCTGATAGAGTAACTGACTAGTGCCATTAATTGGAGCATTTATGGTAGTATGCGTTTTTCATGTTTTATTAATCGCCTGAGTGGAGAAGGAGTTAATATATGCAGTTCCTTCTCAAATTGTTTTTTTTTTAAAACTTGTAATAATCATACTTTTTTTAATATGTAATCTTAGTTTCATCTGTTTAATAATACAAGCACTTTCAAAGCAAAATAAAACAACTTCTTTAAACATTTTGCACCAGAAATATTTCTCATTAAGTCATTTTCTTATTAGACGAAGCAAAAATCCATAATTTTTTTTATAGACTTGTGAAGATACTGTATGTAGCATTGTAGCATTTTCCGCACACCTGACCATATTAATATCTACTTAAGTTATAGGCTGTTGTATAACTTACCTCACCCAACTTAACTTCGATTTTGGAGTAACCAGCACAATATTTGATGTTGATGTTCAGATCATTATGTTGACACTGGAGTCTCAACACCAAATCAATGGATTCCACAGCTGACTGCAGACAATGCATGTCCAAGCTTGTACTGCAGGCGCACATGGCTCTCTAACATTGTACGGTACAGTTGTCCATTGCTACATCGCTCCCTCACTCTATTGTGGTTTTTCAAACATTAATTAATAAAAAATGATCGCTATTTGGTGGTTGTCTATGGGCTATGGCAAGTCAAAAAGTATGCATATTTAAGCAAATTATACATATTTTTTGCTCAAATTAAGCATTTTCAAGCGTAAAAATGGCCAAATGAACTAAAATCCAAATGCAGTATAAGCCATGAAGACCACCAAATTGTGAATGTAGTATCTATGTACGTATATACGTATATACAGTGGTCACGAGGGGTCAGTAATTGTTCAGTGAGACCATCACCAAAGCACCGGACTTGAACAACTGGCTTTTATTGCAGGTGTAAATGACCTCAGAGCAGGCACAATAATAATTTTTATAATAAGTGGTTAGCATGTTGGCCACACTGTCAAGAGATACTGGGTTCGTAACTCCGAGTGCATGTGTTTGGGGTACTCTGGTTTCCTCCCACATTCCAAAAATATGCACGTTAGGTTAATTGGAGACTCTAAATTGCCCAGGTATGAATGTAAGTGTGTGAATGGTTGTTTGGCTATATGTGCCCTGCGATTGGGTGTACCCCTCCTTTCACCAGATGCCAGCTGGGATACATACCCCTGGCATCCTAGTGAGGGTAAGTGGCATAGAAAATGAATAAATTAATACTTACTATATAGGCTAATATGAATGTAAAGGAGTTGGGGGTGTCTAGATGGCATTAATAATGTTAAATTTTTTTTTACTTAACTTAAGTTTTCTGTGCTTTGAAAACATTCCATTTGTAAAGAAGGAATCTTACTTCGCGGAAATTCACTTATTTAAATAAAAAATGATTGCATTTACACTGCAACCAATTAACCATGATAAACAAGGGATTACTGTGTATTGAATCCAGGACAAAAAAAATATTGTAACTTTGACAATTGTTGCACATGAATGACCATAATTCTAACACCAATGTCATAAAACAAATATATTTTACTTTCAAGTGTGTGCTGTGTAGTGGATACCTCATCCAGAGGAACGTTGTGAATTGGAGTCCCATTGATTTCGAGGATTCTGTCGCCGACATGGATGGAATTTTTTACATCTGGGCTGATGCAGTCAGCATCCACCCTGAAAAATGTGGAACAAAAAGCACTCGTTGAAGCTTATCTTCATCACCCGATACAGTCTGATTTGTTCTCGCTCTTCCATCACCGCCAACAAATCACATAATCAACATGAACTCACTGAGAGACCCTGACGGTGCGGCCATGTTCTGAACTGCAGTTGGCGGTTGGGCTGAGCGGCTGGTCGATAGCCACAGAAAAGCCCCTGCCCCGGTGCCCGGTACCTTCTTCGGCAGCGGGGATTGACACCAGCGTGACGGTGTGAGGGATGTGCGAGCATGGTGAGTCAGGCAATGACACGGGGGTGACCACGGTCTGGTAGTAACAGTGACCACTGGAGGAAGAGAAGAGAAGCACTGAACTAGTCTTGTGATTATAATCAAATAAACAAAAAGTCAAAATGGTGGTGGCCAAATGTCAGACAAACACAAACATTCAGCAAAATGACTGCAAAAGTCTAATACTTTTTAATATTCCTAAATATGTAGCACGGTGAGCATGACTCATTAAAATATTAAAAAATAGATCTATGACATACAAAATACCACACATTTGTGACTTACGTCCTCTCAGAAAGAAGAGCAAGACAGCCTCTGTGGCTTGTGTACCGTACATAGTTTCACATCGGACTTGCATTTGTATTTTTAAACCTGAGGGTAATGACATTCACACATTTAACACTACCACAAAACCATACACGCCTGCAGGGATGAAAGCCAAAAAACAAATGTTTCCACGTTAATGTGTCCAGATGTTTGTTGTTTTTGTTTCTCACTAACCACTAAAAATACGTATGTGTGAGCAAATGTTCTGTTCTGAAGTATGACCTCATGCGTTATACTAGCTTACGACTCATGAAAAATGTATATGTAAGATTTTGGTCTTTCATTTGTGGTTTACGATGCACTTCAAAGGGCTCAGAAATACTTTAATAACACGTTTCATCCTTTTAGTTGAAAACACAGCAGCCCAAAATGAAGAAGTCTTGGATAAGCGCTCCAGGAGCCACACAATGAATTATTATTATTAATTTTATTATTATATACAAAAGCACCCCTGCACAATTTGATAAGATCCAATACAAGTTCAGTCATCCTCGCCAGTTTGCGGTTTGAACATCACTCCCTCTCTCTATCGGGGTTTTTTAAAAAACAAATTAATAAATGATTGCTCTCTTGTGGTTGACTATGGCCTATTATTAGTCAAAAATGTGAAAGAACTAATTCTATGTAGTATGCTAGTCCCTAGGCGTTAGTAATGTTACGTTGATTACATTAACACCTTACATTACCTTAGCACTGCATAAAGTCAGCCATGGTATGTCCGACATGACAGATGAAAAACAAGTTTTACTCCCATTCTGTGTGGAAGTGGTACATTTTTGTCTTTTTACTTTGCCCTTTTTCCCCACGCCATGTGAAATCCTGTCTTAAATTTAAACTAAATAAACTGGGGGCTAACAAGTTAGTTCGGTAGCACGCTATGCTTAAAGCAATGGCCGTCTCTTATGTCCTTGCAGTGATCATGCAGCCTAGGCATAAGAGTTTCCCAATCTGGTGTAAACAATGAATAATGAGGAGTGAAAAGGGGAATATAAGGGTGTTGTTTCATGTCTACAAGGCTGTAATAATAGTAAACAACATATTGAGAAAGTCAAACAGGTTTTCTATGCTTTAACTATGAAAATATTCAATTATTAAGACAGTGTTGAATCCTACTTTGCGGAAATTCACTTATTGCGGTCGGGTCTGGAACTAATTAACTGCAAAAAAACGAGGGATGACTGGTCTGTCAAATACTATCAAGCATTAACAGAGTAGATTGCTTCTATTAACCAGCAAGTCTCATATAGCCGCCAGGTGCATCATCTCCAAAAGCAAATCATCTGTATTAAATTTCAAATAATCATTAGCGCCAGGGCAAGAAAACATCGACATTAACAGGGTCTCAAACCCGTGCCACGGAGGGCCGAAACCTTGCTTGTTTTCTTTCCAGCCGGTCACTACAGGAGGTGATTTTAATGACCAACACCATCTTCAATTTGAGGGAAGGGGGTTATCAATTCAAGATGGCAACAGCTGCATTTTAAGTATTATTTATGCATGTGCTTTAAGTGGTCACACTACTCAGCTGGTGTTGAGTGGTGCACTTGCCATGCTGTCGCTTACAACAAACTCATTAGCTGTGTCAATGCTGGTTTAGTGATCTGCAACCTACCGCTATTACAACATTGGGTCTGTTGCTGCTGTGTTACGCAATATACTTGTTAATTAATGACCATGTGGTGAAGAGAGCTACCATTTCATTTGCACTTTCTCATGCCTTCCAAATTCTTACTCATGTGTAAGAAATAAGTTCTACTCTTCCATTATTGCCTTCAAATGTATGCCCCATTCACCTTGTGGTTTAGGTTATTAAACGACTGACTGTAATTTGTAACAACAAGTTTATAGTTGTGGTTTGTAGTGGTGTGGAGCTCTAGTGGAGCTCTACTGTATCATACTAAGTTATTTTTAATAACTGGATACTCAGACACTCATGCAGCCCAAGGTCAGCAAAATTAAGCATTATTATCTTTAATATCAAATCTTGTAAAAAGATATACAAAAAGATAAAAATGTATACATGTTTTATTTTTTTTTATTTTTTAACAAACTCACCAGTAGAGTTTCGATCTCTCCACCAGAGCGTATGTGTCTCCATCACCGATGAACGTCCTGCAGTTCAGACAGGTGAAGCATTCTGGATGATACTTTTGTTCCCCTGCAACCTGGCAGAAACAACGACAAGAACAAAAACATTAAAGCTTGCCTTTCTACCACATGTATGCAACGCTGCTGAACATGACCCAATCCCATTCAATGAAAATGTTACAACGGATGTAAAACAGAAGCAGTGTTGTGCACAAAAAAGATGCAACAAAAAGCATGTTACTGGCTTGAGAAGTAGGGCAAGGTCTGGTAGATTAGGTTTGATGGCACCAGATTTCCTCCAGAGCTTAGGGCCATTGGGAGAATTGAGTTATGGCCAAAAATAGAGCAGGCAATGAGCAAATGAATCAATCTGTCCGGCAAATCTGGAAATGAATGGTACAGCTGTACGATTTCACTACAGTGCGCTTCAGACTGATAAAATAACTGGATAAAGACAAAAGATGCAGAAGCTGTTTTTATGGTTATGTCATGCTGTTCTTTTCCAATTTTAATGTTGCTCATAAATACTGTAGGTAGATACTTTAATAATCTCCAAAATAAATTAATTCAATCACTTCCTTCATTTGTGAGATTTAATGGGCGTCATCTCATCAGTATCGCCCTTTTTTAATTACTGCAGGTAATTATCTGCTGCTTATGCAAATGGATCCGATACACTGCACCTGCCAGGAAGTTTTCACTAGAGGTTTCATTTCCTTTGATTGTCTAAAACACTCTCTCCACCTTGTAGTAGTACCATGTTTTTACTATCAAAATCAAACATCTGCTGGTCAAGTACAACAAAAAGAACAAATGGACATTTGACATAATATGAGTGATTCATTCATTTATTTGTAATTTTTAAAAGAGTGTTGTAATAATATGTTTTTACAATTGTTTTAACAATAAACAGCACATACAAAACTGAACGTATGCTGTTTCATCATCAATAGTTGGGCGTGAACGAACAGCACCTCTACTGGTTGTAGCCAAGTAGTGCATTCAATTTAGCCTCATTTGCTTTACGAGATTAATCAACACTCAACTCTACACAATTGATCACAAACGATCAGTAAAACAGGGGTTTCCATCAAAAGATGTAGTGCTACGTTTAAATTTTTTAGAACAACCCATGTAGATTTGAAAAGATGTTTTTGTATTTAAAAAAACAACAATTGTATACAGTCTGTGGCATTAAGTATTATTAGCATAACTGTTTCAATAAATACTTTTTGGCTTGTTTTTCCAGTTTAAATATTTTTTTACACCAATATTTTCTTCCTGTACATTTTTCTTTTTGATGTGAATACTGTAATATAACTTTTACTCAACCTAATTTCCCAACATAGCAACTTAATTCTTTTTTTGTTGGTTTCTCATTTTACAGAGTATTTCCTTAATTCTTTTCTTTATTTTTCTTCTTTATTCTCATAAAACTACAGCATTTGCCAAGAGATAAACCACCAAACATTTGGTTTGGTTTGGTTTAATTTGTTTTGAACATGCATACGTTGTACAAGGAATTATTCATGTTACCTTCCTCAGTTCTATATGTCCGAAAAGGAGTAGGAAGAAGCAGAGCTTATTTAATCCTACCTCCTTCTCACATGATTTTCTAATACATACTCATATATACTGTGTATATACATGCATACACACATACATTCACATATATACATAAATATACATATATATTACATACATACACATACATGCATATATCATATTTTTCTTTTCCCTCCTCTTTCCTTCCCTCTTCCTCTGTTGATTTCCGGATCAACATCTTGCTGTCTTGGTGTTGTACTGTAAGTGTCATTAAATGTAAGTACTTGAGTTCTTGAATTGAATACTTTGTTGAACGTGCCCTATTGCTATTCTACGTTACGAATTATTGAATGTAATCTTACTGTTTTTGTGCGTTGTATCCTCTTTTATCCTCATTGTCATGATTATATGATGTTTAGTAAGTATCCAGATCGTTGCTATCTTTGACAACCAGCACTCCTGCTTCTCCTGGACCTCCATTTAGCTTTATGTACATTTTTCCGTTGGTGCTCCAAGTACTTTGTATCTTTCCCTGCTTCCTCAAGTCTCGTGCTTTCTTGGCCATGTCAGCGTTGCGTTTTGTCAGATGCTCATTTAAGTAGACGTTTGTGCCTTTCAAGTTCTTCCTCTGTTTCAGCAGTGCAGCTTAGAATTCCCTGTTGGTGAACTTGATCACGACAGGTGTGGTGTTGTTTCTGCCATACAGTGAGATGCAAGTATCAATGGTGTTGATATCGATATCCTTTTAATGTAGGAAGCTGACAATCTGCTGAAGAAACATTCATTCCATCTGGTTCTCCTCTGTTATAAGCTTCCCTATCTTTTGACCCGGGTGTAATTCTGAGCCCTGTGAGGATCACATTATTCATTCGTGAATTCCGATCCATCTCCTCCATTATAGTTTTCATTTGCTCAGTGATGTTATCCTTTGCTTCTTTCTCTTCCTCCAGAGTGGTGCGCCAGGCAGCATTATCCTTCAACATTAAGGCCATAGTAATTTTTTAAACATGTAATATTGTTGTCTACACACTCTGAAGATGCATAAACTGTATTAAAGTAATTTAATTGAATTTAAAGTCATTATAGTTCTACACCACTGGGAAGTACAATTTAAAAACTAAATTGTGTAAAAGGTGTTTTTGCTCTCCCAAAAATAATCACTGGAGAGTCTTATACAACCGAAACCAAATGAAAATGGGAACCCGAGACAAAGCGGAAGAAACATGTGCAGCATCATTACAAGAAGAATCAATTAAATCAATGTCCACAGCCGTTTGCCTCCTGCCCCACCCTACTGGGAGAGCAGCACCGACAACATGAGCCAGCTCACACACGCACATACAAAGCTAAGCATGTGGCTACAAAGCAAGGCACTGCACAGTATACTGTATTCATTTATGCATTTGGAGGTCAAATTGGCATGAAAATTTACATTTGGCTGAAATTATACAGCTCTGATCGTTTAATAATCAACCAGGAGGCGAAAAACCCTTATTTTCTAACACTGACAATTTCGGTGGATGTAAACACCATAATCACACCTACATTATGGGAATGAGAGTAATACAAACGAGTCATATCATGGATAGCAAATGAATAATTTTATATCTGTTGTTGAGTTGTAATAATCTACCATGGGATATTGGGATAACAAAAGGGTTTCCAGGGTTCAGGAAATGAATGTAAATGTCTGCGTCAGTGTCTGTGTTGTGAAGGTAACATGACACGTGTGTAAGTTGTGTGTGTGTGTGTGTGTGGACTCCTACACATAGACATAGGAAGAAGGGGCAGCTGGAGGAGGATGAAAAGGGTGTGCGACTCTGTATAATCTGACACTGTCCCTACCATTTCCTTACACACATGCGCACACACACGCGCACAATAACCACATACAGTATGACAGACGCCAGCTGTCGTCGTTATGTTTGGGAAACACATCCACCCCAAGGTGGCAATTACAAGGCAGAAAAACATATACAACAGTTGAAAGAAATATCAGGTGAAAAAAAGCTGCTGCAGTATTTCAAAATAAAAGATGTATTCCATGTGGTGTCCACCATGTGAGTGTTGACAAACGTCACATTAATGCACCACGGGTTGAAGATATTGCATGCCTGCGTTCAGGCAGCTGGATTTCATCCACTATGTATTATGAGCTCATCAGTGTGTGACTGACTGAACGCTGGACGGCCGTGAAGCCTTGTGGCTCCTTCTATTAGCAGCAAAACAAAGTGTGACCAAATGCACCCCTCCCCAGGGGAAGGCTGTATGGGTTCGGGAGAAAGCTTGTTATTTTGTAACAGTGTGTTCTTTTTCAAGGGCTGCAGGCATTAAGGCAACATCAACAGGATATGATCATCTAATCTGTTCACTTCAGCTTGTTTGGGTCAAGATGCTGCATTTGTGTTAAAAAGCAATAAAACCGCTATTTACCTTTGGAGAATTTGTATTTACTAAAACGGATTTCAGTTTTACACACATGAAATTTGCACACGCTAGGTTTAGTGTTCGTTTCTATGTTGCTATGTGAATTCAATGCGCCCAGGAAAGTAGTTCTGGGAATGCTTAGTTAAAATAAGGAAAGTACGGCAAATTATTAACTAAGTACATGCAAGTATTACATGTTATCATAAATGTGTGTGTTACTACGTGGTTACAACATGGATATAAAATGTTGTTGGCGGCGGAATAGGTGTGTCCCATTATGTGCATTAATCAGCTGCCTCTTTTTGTATCTCTAGAACGCACAGAAAAGAAAAAGACACGCGTTCATGTCTCACATAAGGATTGTGGATGGGCAAAATTTCATAAAAGTGGAGTTTCCTTTAACTTGGCTCATTCTAAAAATGGACTTATTTCCACAACAAATGACTTTGACGTTCATTGTGAGAACTAGCAACTACAGGTGAGGTCAATTTAGCGTGTCAGGAGCCCTAAAACTTTGTTTTGAAATGATTAACATGTGTGACCTTTTGCTTGGCTGAGGAATGTGAACAGACATGACTCCCTGAGGCCTCTTGGCAACATTAAAACGTGAAAAGCATGGTGGTAATTAGTCAGAGATGCTTGATATCTCCTTCATGCTATTCGTCGCCAATGTTGACATTCTGTGAGAGATCACTTGTCTGGGGTTAAGAGCAATGAGCTTCCACGTTGAGGACAAACATTTTCAAAAATATGTGAAAATGACCAAAAAGTACTAAAATAGACTTTCTCAATGTCCATCAGAGAAGATCATGTCCCTCATACAGAGAAACCCTCTGTATGTCAGGAAGGGCATCCGACGTAAAACACTTTTGCCAAATGAAAACATGCAAATTAAACAGAAGAAAATTGATTCGCTGTGGCGGGATAAGCTGAATAGTATAGAATAGAATAGTCTTTATTGTAATTGCACAGTAAAAGCCACTCTGCACCACACAATAGTAAAAACAATAGTAATAATAGATAAATAAATAAAGATACAAGACCAAGATTTAAGATGTAAGAGGAATTACAACTAATAAATGCAAAGAAATAATGAAAAACAGCTCATCAAAAATAATATTAAAAAATACCCATAAAAATAATTTAAAAATCACTACATAAATTGGGGATGGGTAAAAAAAATATTGCATATTAAGAAATACAATGAATGAATTTGTTTTTTAAATGTAATTATGTTTCTGTTACTTTTAACTATACATTTGCGGGGTGAAAGCAAAAAAAAGTATTGTCTTGTATTGTAAGAAAAGCATATTAAAGCAATTTTTGCAATTATGTTTGTTATTTAAAAAAAGCAGGTCGCACAGTGGATGAGTGGGTAGCATGTTGGCCTCACAGTCAGGATATCAGGGTTCAAATCTCCGTTGGGCATCTCTGTGTGGAGTTTGCATGTTATACCGGTGCGTGCGTGGGTTTTGTCCAGGTACTTCGGTTTCCTCCCACATTCCAAAAACATGCATGTTAGCTTAATTGGCGACTCTAAATTGTCCATTGGTATGAATGTGAGTGTGAATGTTTGTATGACTGCCCTGCGATTGACTGGCGACCAGTCCTGGGTGTACCCCGCCTCCCGCCCAAAGTCAGCTGGGATAGGCTCCAGCATACCCACGACCCTAATGAGGATATAAGCGGTATAGAAAATGGATGGATGTTTGGATTTCTATGAACAAAAGACGGATTCATGTTGTGTATAACTGAATATTATTGATTAATAAAAAAGGAGAATGAGAAATATTCCATTTAAAATATTGCTGAATCTTTTACCATTTAGATTATCTTAATTGGAAACGTATGAGTTTAGCTAATTCCTGTTATTGGCAATAAGAATGTTTAGCATGTGTAAAGGAGAGTGTACATATTTTTGAGTAACAAGCCTCAATACAATTCTATTAACACCAGTCTGACTAAATATAGACCAAAATTATATCATATTACCAATGGACGCTGTTCTTCTCCTCTTGGCCTCAACAAATGAAAGTGCTTTACATAGAAAAGTCCTCGTGCAGAACCAATGCATTTATGCGCCCATGTCTTCAGTAACATCCTGCTGCTGTTTTGACACTAAAGCCAATACAACACACGCAAAGTGGTAACAGATACTGCCTCACAGGGACAGCTATGCCTCAGTCGTGTTTGACAAACATGTCAAAACCATTTCCTGCTTTAAAAAAGTAAGATGTGACTAAACTAACCACCAAGAGATGCTGTTACAGATGACATTTTTTAGGCAACTACAATTAGGACAGCCAGGAAGAAGACAGTAGGTGACATTGATGCTCAGAATGGAAAGCCCCTTCTGCTTCTAACAGTAGAGCAGCACAGTACATACAGGCCTGGCTTTAAAGACTCTTCTAATTTATTAACCCGATTCTTTCGTGCTGGAGAGCTCGCATCCACTGTGATAACATAAGGAATTATGGTTATGCAAGGCAGAGAAACAGGCTTAACATGACAATTAAAATAAAGATAGAACCAGCCATTCTCTCTAAAAATGGTGCTTATCTGCCATGCCTCATCACTTTTTTCTCCTCTCTCAGAGAGTGCCTCTCTGAGAGAGGAGAGCTACGGAATTACACAGCAAAAAGTGACCCACATTTAAATGACACATATACTGCACAGGCTTCAAAAGATGGAGGACGTGCATGCAGCAGCCGGCGGACCACGTCGGCCACTTGTCTTCTCACCGGTCTTCTCCTGTACATCCACATCAGCACCAGTACTCCCACTCACCTTCTTATCCCTTTTCCACAACCTGAGACAGCAGAAGCTCCAGAAAAACAAGTCTCCCACCATGACAGCCACCGACAGCCGGCGTCTCAGTGCTGTTCTATTTCATTCTAAAGAGAACAGGCGGTCACAACACCCAACACAGGCAAGCAGGCAGGCAGGCAGGCAGCAGTCAAAGTGATAGAAAGCTGCACAGGGAGGGCGGGGGGCGAGCAAACCCACGCCTCTGCAGCTGAGCTCATCCCCTTCTGTCTGCCCTCCTACACCCCCCCCCCTCCTTTCCTACTTTAGCAATGACCTCATCACTTCCGGTTTGGCCCCGCCCCCCTCCACCCCCCCTCCCCCGCATGTTATCGGCAAATTCCTTTATTGTATTCTTCTTCAGCTTTTGAAATGCGTATTCTCACCACTTAACACTCGCATGCGGAAGTGTAAACCAGTCGTCTGATCAATTTATTATTATCCAGTCATGCACTCTGGCATATTTTTGCTAAATGGCACTCATCACTATATTACTAACAATATTATTGTTAACATCTAAATATACACTACCAGTCAAAGGTTTTAGAACACTCCCATTTATCTGTAGGAAAACCTTACATTTTAAAGTGTTAACATTCTCTGTCTCTCTTCCATTTTTAATTGACTTTTTCTTGACATTTTTGTAGCAACACATTACTTTCTATACTGCAATACTGTTTGGCTGAGGATCATAAGGGTATATATAACACCACAGTGTGTTCCAAACACTGCTTTTAAGCAGATAGGAAGTAGTAAGTAGTCCAGAACTGTTACGGTTTGATCAACCTCCATTTCTGCAGAACAACTTGAAATTGTTGACCCATTTAGTGGTACCTGAAAGCGGCCTTTTGTAAACACACAATATTTTTCAATTCTGGGTAACCTTAACTTTTTTAACCTCACCACTTACCTTTGAACCATTACAAATTACTCATTGGACTTTAATGACTTGACTTGTTGCAAATACCTGGACAAATTGGGGTGGGGTGTTTGAAAACTTTTGTTTGTTTTTATTACTGTACTGTGCTGCTATACCCAATGTATTACCCAATATATTATAATCTTTATACAAATATCTGGTCATTAATGGCTGTTTAGTAAGAATGATTTCAGACGTCACTTCTTTTTCAAGATTTGTTTTTGAAAAAATAAAAATAAAAATATTAAAATACGACCAGTCCAGGGTGTACCCCGCCTCCCGCCCAAAGTCTGCTGGGATAGGCTCCAGCATCCCCGTGACCCTAATGAGGATAAGCGGTATAGAAAATGAATGAATGAATGAATGAATATTAAAATACGACCAGTCCAGGGTGTACCCCGCCTCCCGCCCAAAGTCAGGTGGGATAGGCTCCACCATATCCGTGACCCTAATGAGGATAAGCGGTATAGAAAATGGAAGGAAGATATTAAAATACATCCGTATAAAATAACAACTGGTCAAGTGCAACAAAAAAGTCATATTTCCTTGCTGCTCCACATTACCAATAACTAGCAATTTTAGCATTTCCTAATTGCTAACTTGCCTCACCCTTGTCATATTTTTTAGAGCGAGTTTCTCTATGCCACGGATGCATGGCTGCGGGTCACTGCTGTGTGTGATAGGAAGAAAAGTTCTGGCGTCCTTGTTTCCCATCAACTATTGGTTTTCATTTATAAATCTCTAGATTCCAGATATAAGATGACTGTCAGAATATTTTCTAGAGAGAAAAAATACTTCTTTTTATATTCAGATGAATACCGTAATTGTTGATTAATCGTGACACAAAGGAACTGAGGCAAAATGGAGTGTACTACTTGGCTGCTACAAGCAGAGGCACTGGTGATTCCATCTTGACTAGATTGTGGTCTAAAGAAGAAGGCAGACATACACAGTATACACAGTATCAACGCTGGCATGGACACAGGAGTTTAACAGATTTACAGAGAAATGTTATCAACCTAGAAAGATTTTTTTAAAATAACGTAATTTAGTAAAATGTTAATGGTAGCGTCCTTTTATCCTGTTGAAGCTTTTACTATTTACTAGGGGTGCCCAACAATTATCGGGCCGAGGACGAATGAGAAAATCCATCCATCCATCTATTTTCTATACTGTTTATCCCCATTAGGCTCGCGGGCAAGCACACGTTTTCTGTGCTTTCCATGCTAACTGCCTAACATACCTTCCCCTGAGCTCACTTGTAAACAAACATGCTGTCAATCATGTGGGACTTCTCCCTGTTACAGAGGAAGAACATTACCCCAAATGCTCTGCAAACATTTCGTCAAACTACAGTTACTTTTAAAATTGAAAAATAATAGTAATAAAAAGTCCGGTCTTGAGAACTGTAATTTATCGATATCGGTTATCTTGCAATGCCAGTGTTGTTATGTTTTGTACTGAATCTGAAAAATCCAAGCCTTGTGGGATCATATTTACATTATACACTAAAGTTTTCATTGACAGTGCCAGACAGGTATTGATGTAACAAAATAACTAATCATTGACGCATACTTGTTTCAACTGTTTCTATGGTTTAAAGATATTTATACTGTATTACCAATCAAGACCTACAATAAAAAAATACATTACTTTATCCTAGTACCACACTGAAGCAGAATTTTTGTGTGTTGTAATGGTGCATTTAGTGTTTTTAGAAGAGCAGATATTAAAAGAAAGCGGAAGTGGACGGAAGGAAGTTTCTCGTACCCTTAAAAACAAAACACGAGGCAGATGGAATTCACCATATTAGCAAAGAGAGCGAAAGCAGTGCTGATGGACTGTATCGATGGTGTCATCGGACATGTGATATGCAACGTGTGCACTCTGTTAATCTTGTTAACGGCGCTTCCGCTTTTTTCTCTCTGCATGCAGCTATAGTCCACTCACTGCCTTTGCTGTCGTGTTATTCCTATGCCAGCTCAGTGTCTTGCTTGTCCTTGTCATCCCACATTGTGCTGACCTTGCGCTCCATGTTACGAGCATGCGATCAAGGCTATGACTGGTGAGATATTAATAGACACACTGCGGGTTGCTTCTGCAGATAGCAAGGGATGCGGAGAATTTATGAATAAGTTAACTAAGTGTTTCCCATACATTCATTTATTTGTGTCAGCTTTCCACTGCTAAATTTGAGTCGCCAAAATGGTTTTGGAGCTACCTGTTACCTTTCTACAATTTTTACCATTATTAGATCCCTGTAAATATTAAGTAACAGCAGATTGTCACTGCAGATCACTGCAATTTCTTTATTCCTAAGAAAGGGTTTTAAACAGAGTGGGGAAGAAAGACAAAATAAAAAGCCAAAAACTTATCACTGCCACACGGAACGAGAGGAGAACTTTTCTTCAGTATTTCCTGTCGAACATGTTGTGGCTGACTAAATGGACTGTTAAGCAAATGTAATCTAAGACAATGTCTTGTCAGTGTGACATTACGGATGCCTAGTGACCATAATAATACATTTAACTTGTTTTCAATATTTTTCGACAAATAATAGGCCATACGCACGGGGGTCGAGTGGTTAGCACGTTGGCCACACAGTCAGGAGATCTGGAAGTCCTGGATTTGAATGTCCGTTGGGCATCTCTGTGTGGAGTTTGCATGTTCTCCCCGTGCGTGTGTGGGTTTTCTCTGGGTACTCAGGTTTCCTCCCACATCGCAAAAACATGCATGTAAGGTTAATTGGTGACTCTAAAAACTGTGTGAATGGTTGTTGGCCTATATGTGCCCTGTGATTGACTGGCGACCAGTCCATTGTGTACCCCGCCTCTCGCCCAAAGCCAGCTAGGAGAGGCTCCAGTATACCCGCGACCCCAATGAGAATAAGCGGCATAGAAAATGAATGAATGAATTAGAGGCCATAGTCAACCACAAAAAAGCAATTATTACTATACTATATTACTTATAGCTATTATTATGAAAGAGAAGGAATGGTGATTGAATTGCAATGTGGAATGCCAATTATGCAAATTAGACCTTATCCGTTACACACACACCACCACCACAAATACATCGCAGTCCTGTGAAAAACAGTACTGCGAACAGCTTTTGAGGATTTAAACCAGTAAATAATCAATTAGTTTACTCAGAAAGCATTATCATAGCAGTAAAACGTCACAACTTGAAACACAGTAAATTCTTTATATTTTTTTATGTATCACTTCTATATTGTAAAGTAGAAAAATAATTAACAATTCACAAGTAAAACCTATCAGCCTGCTGCCAAAATAGTGAATTTCCTACAAGCTAATAGCGTCACTGATGACACAGAAAAGAGAAAATGTTATGAAATGTTATGAAACGATGCACTATATTTAACTTAATATAACAAAAAAAAAATATATATATAATCTCATTATAAGGGTGACCTCTGATGACCTCTTCCAGTTTACATGTTGGATTGGTTGTTTTACCAATGCCTATACCTACAGTAGAATGGCAATCCATCAAAACCAAACTGTAAAAAAAAGTTACAGAAAAACTGGGTGAGATCATCTCTGTATTGGTTTGTCCATCTGTTTGTCTGTTAGCAGGCTACTTCCTGGTTCCTAGGACATGATGAATAGGTGGGTGGTACCGTTAAGATTTCGGGAATTGCATGATTTTATCAAAGTCATGGCTATTTTTGCATAACCATGCAAACTTCGTTTTATGACTGCAGTGGAAACAAAGCAGAATTACAAATTATTGTAAAAATCTGTGATGGGTGACTTGAGTGAATCGAGTACCCAATTCACTACAATAAGTGACTCGAGTCAATAAAAGAAATGGACTTTCGTCGCTAGTAAGGACAATATTGTGCTGTCTTTCCTGTGTAAATGCTAGACACTCTACTAGTGTTCCGGCATACATATGACAATGTTCTCAGTCATTGTTTCATTTAGTTGAGCTACTTCTGCCGTGTTGCGCTCACTGCCTGATGAGATCACCATGTTAACATGATATATTATTGTCCATCACATCACGGCGGGTTTCTCACCAATTAAAAACAGATGTGTCTTCATGTAATCAGGCATCACTAACGGGTTCCATGAAACACAAAAGCACTCCACCCCTACCCAGTAGTTACTAACACATTTGGAACTTTCCATCGTTTCAGTTTCCTACCAATGTTTCCCAACTTTAACCGCACATTTTCATGTGTGTTGGCGTCCCTCCCACTAAATACAAGAAAGTGAAATCAAAACTATGAAACGGTGAATAGCACTCAATCTGGCTGCCTTTGTTTTGTCGACTAAACATTCTTTCAGTTTTAATGTCAGAAGAAAAAGTCGGAAGGTCCGTTATAAACAGTTTTGTGCAGTGAGGTTCATTGCTGGTGAGGCACTGACTCATATGGTATTTGTTTTAAATGTTAATACAGGTTGCTCAATAACAGGATAACCAAAAACATATAAGAGACTAAATCACTTTCGTTTACAAGAAGTTAATTTAAATGCATTTTTCAGAGTGAAACAGAAAACAAGTGAAAATCCATGATGTAACTTTTACCTCAAGTGATTGGGATTTTCATTCGCTAAAAACACCTTCCCCCTCCATTCTTAGGGGCTTTCTTAAGATGACATAAACAAAGTAAGAGAAAGTCCCAAAGTTTAAATGCCATGATGTTTTTGCAGCCACCAAATGACAAACAAATAACAGTGACCAGTGTAGGTCGGCAACTTGCCCTTAGTAACTGTAAAATCATTATTTATGGAGTGGGGATAATTCCTTATCATGAATCAGTATTGACAATATAAGTGGTGGTCTTGATATTGAGGTACAAAAAAACAGAAATGCAGCAGTGTTTTAGGATACCATCCTTTTGCAGCTTTTTCAATGAGTCTGCAGATGCATCCGTTAATAGATTGGACAGAACAGAGCGAGGACAGGATAAGGTGCACTTCAATTACAGAAGTGGAAGCCTCAGTTGAGCACATAAATCCTCAGTAAACATTATAAATTACCTGATGTATGCCAAGTAAGTTTGACAAGACAACATATATTTTGCACACATCTTTTTGCTGGTGCACACAATAGAGATGGAATCAATTATTGCTAGCGCTGTATCAACATGGTGTATACAAATGTTTTGTCTATCGCTTGCATTTATGTACCATGACACCCACCAGCCACAGCTCCTTCTGCCAACTTAATTTGTAGCCAGCCTGATTAAAATGCCTACAAAGGGCCACTCTTCAATATTCTGTTTTACCACTCCAAATGTCTACAATCCTGAATCATCAATTCTAATTTTGCTAAATCCAAGTCAGACTACTGTACGGTCAGTGTTGGGTGGCTCAATTAGTAATGAATTATGCCAATTTCATTATAAAGTAAGAATGCTTTGATTACCTTTAAAACTTATTGGAAATACGCAGTATATATGGTGACCTTGCCATCTCATTAAAAGCTGAGAGGAACAAATCAGAAAACTTGGGAGATTGTATCTACTTGTACTTCATCCATCCATCCATTTTCTATGCCGCTTATTCTCATTAGGGTCTTCATTGGATGTACTTATTGAGAGAGTAATGGCTCTTTTATTGTATTATTTTCAGAAGTAAATCTGTATGACCCCTCCGTGAATCACCACCTTACCGCAGTGGAGGGGTTTGAGTGCCCGAGTGATCCTAGGAGCTGTGTTGTCGGGGGCTTTATGCCCCTGGTAGGGTCTCCCAAGGCAAACAAGTTCTAGGTGACGAGCCAGACTAAGAGTGATTCAGAAGACCCGTATGAAAAAAAGCAAGAGGAGTGACCGCACCTCGCCCGGACGTGGGATACCGGGGCCTCCCCCTGGAGCCAGGCCTGGGGGAGGGGCTCGCAGGCGAACGCCTGGTGGTCAGGTCTTCACCCGTGGGACCTGGCCGGGCCTAGCCCGAAGAAGCCGCACGGGAACTCCCCCCGGCAGACCCACCACCTGCAGGGGCAAGCATAAGACTCCGGTGCTGTGTGATTTGGGCAGTGGTCGAGGGCGGGTGTCCGGGCGACCTGGTCTTCGGCGGCCAAATCTGGTTCTTGGGACATGGAATGTCACTTCTCTGGTGGGGAAGGAGCCCGAGCTTGTGGAAGAGGCGGAGAGATTCCGACTAGATATAGTCGGACTCACCTCAACCCACAGTTTAGGCTCTGGAACCAAATTCCTTGAGAGGGGCTGGACCTTGTTCTTCTCTGGAGTTGCCGCAGGGGAGAGGCGGCGAGCTGGTGTGGGCTTATTGTTAGCCCCCCGGCTTGGTGCCTCTGTGTTGGAGTCATCCCCAGTAAACGAGAGGGTTATTTCCCTACGCCTTAGGGCTGGGGAAAGGGTCCTGACTGTGGTTTGTGCCTATGCGCCGAACGGCAGTTCAGAGTACCCAGCCTTCTTGGAGTCTATCAGAGGGGTGCTGGAGAGCACCCCAGCTGGTGACTCCATAGTTCTACTGGGAGACTTCAACGCCCATGTGGGCAATGACAGTGTGACTTGGAGGGGCGTGGTTGGGAGGAACGGCCTCCCTGACCTGAACCCGTGCGGTGTGTTGTTGCTGGACTTCTGTGCGAATTACAGTTTGTCCATAACGAACACCATGTTCGAACATAAGGATGTCCATAAGTGCACTTGGCACCAGGACACCCTAGGTCGCAGGTCTATGATCGACTTTGTGGTCGTATCATCAGACCTGCGTCCGCATGTTCTGGACACGCGGGTGAAGAGAGGGGCTGAGCTGTCAACTGACCACCACCTGGTGATGAGTTGGATTAGATGGCGGGGAAGGATGCCGGACAGACCTGGCAGACCCAAACGCGTAGTGAGGGTGTGCTGGGAACGTCTGGCAGAATCTCCCGTTCGTCGAGTCTTCAACTCTCATCTCCGGCAGAGCTTTGCCTGCATCTCGAGGGAGGACCGGGATATTGAGTCCGAATGGGCCGTATTCCGTGCCTCTATTGCTGAGGCAGCCAGTTGTGGTTGCGGCCGCAAGGTGGTCGGTGCCAGTCGTGGTGGCAAGCCCCGAACCCGATGGTGGACACCGGGGGTTAGGGCTGCCGTCAAGCTGAAAAAGGAGTCCTATCGAGCATGGATGGCTTGCGGGACTCCCGAAGCAGCTGACAGGTACCGGCAGGCCAAGCGGCACGCGGCTTCGGCGGTGGTCGAGGCAAAAACTCGGGTGTGGGAGGAGTTCGGTGAGGCTATGGAGCACGACTTTCGGTCGGCCTCGAAGAGGTTCTGGCAAACCGTCCGACACCTCAGAAAGGGGAAGCAGCCCCCAGTTCACACTGTTTACAGTGCGGACGGGGGCTTGCTGACCACGACTGTGGATATAGTTGGTCGGTGGAAGGAATACTTCGAGGCCCTTCTCAATCCCACTGACATGCCTTCCATAGAGGAAGCAGAGTCTGAGGATACGTACGTGGACAGTTCTATCACCGTGGCTGAGGTAATTGGGGTAGTCAAATCACTCCCCAGTGGCAAGGCTCCGGGGGTAGACGAGTTCCGCTCAGAATTTCTCAAGGCTCTGGATGTTGGAGGACTGTGTTGGTTGACACGCCTCTACAACATTGCATGGAAGTCAGGAACAGTACCTCTGGACTGGCAGACCGGGGTGGTGGTCCCCATTTTTAAAAAGGGTGACCGGAGGGTGTGTTCCAACTATAGGGGGATCACACTCCTCAGCCTTCCTGGGAAAGTCTACTCCAGGGTGCTGGAGAGAAGGGTACGACCGTTAGTCGAACCTCGGTTAGAGGAGCTGCAATGTGGTTTTCGTCCCGGTCGCGGAACACTGGACCAGCTCTACACCCTTGCAAGGGTACTCGAGGGTATGTGGGAGTTTGCCCAACCAGTCTACATGTGCTTTGTAGACCTGGAAAAGGCATTCGACCGTGTCCCTCGTGGTGTCCTGTGGGGGGTGCTCCGGGAGTACGGGATTGATGGTCCGCTTCTACGTGCCATTCGGTCCTTGTACAATCGAAGCAGGAGCCTGGTTCGCATTGCCAGCAGTAAGTCGAGCTTGTTTCCGGTGAACGTTGGCCTCCGCCAAGGCTGCCCTTTGTCACCGATTCTGTTCATAATCTTCATGGACAGAATTTCTAGGCGCAGTCAAGGTGTTGAGGGAGTCCAGCTTGGTGACCTTAGGATCTCGTCTCTGCTATTTGCAGACGATGTGGTCCTTATGGCCTCATCAGGCTGTGACCTTCAGCGTTTACTGGAGCGGTTTGCAGCTGAGTGTGAAGCTTCTGGGATGAGACTCAGCACCTCCAAATCCGAGGCCATGGTTCTCAGTCGGAAACGGGTGGACTGTACCCTCCGGGTTGGGAGTGAGGTCTTGCCTCAGGTGGAGGAGTTCAAGTATCTCGGGTTCTTGTTCACGAGTGAGGGAAGGTTGGAGCGTGAGATCGACAGACGGATCGGTGCAGCATCTGCAGTAATGCGGTCGCTGTACCGGACCGTCGTGGTGAAGAGAGAGCTGAGCCGGAAGGCAAAGCTCTCTGTTTACCGATCGATCTACGTTCCCACCCTCACCTATGGTCATGAGTTATGGGTCATGACCGAAAGAATGAGATCGCGGATACAAGCGGCGGAAATGAGTTTCCTTCGTAGGGTGGCTGGACTCACCCTAAGAGATAGGGTGAGGAGCTCGGCCATCCGGGAGGAGCTCAGAGTAGAGCCGCTGCTCCTTCACATCGAGAGGAGCCAGTTGAGGTGGCTCGGGCATCTAGTCCGGATGCCTCCCGGGCGCCTCCCTGGTGAGGTGTTTCGGGCATGCCCAGTCGGGAGAAGGCCCCCGGGAAGACCTAGGACACGCTGGAGGGACTATGTCTCACAGCTGGCCTGGGAACGCCTTGGTGTCCTCCCGATGGAGCTGGAAGAGGTCGCTGGGGACCGGGAAGTCTGACTTCCCTACTGAAGCTGCTGCCCCCGCGACCCGGACCCGGATAAGCGGTGGAAAATGGATGGATGGATGGAAATCTCTATGACACAGTAAATCTGTATGACTTTCCATGTTGTACAATGACTACTCTAAGTAACATCCAAGTTTAATTTCCATAGTATTGTCTCTTGAGAAGATGTAAGTTAAGAGTGTACACACACTAAGCCATTAGTATCATGTTTGGGTATGTTTGGCTCGTGTGAGTGATCTCATCTGCGTTCCGTCTCAGTACATTTCCGCTTCCCTGGCACAATTGGAAGAAGTGGGCCAGGACACGGCAATATTGCATATTGCGCAACGTAGCAGCGTACGGAGTAACTAATTCAATTCCTCCTTGCAAGTTCAAGTAACGGCACATTTCAGAATATAAAAAAATATTCAAAATATAAAAAAATGCATATGTGCCAAAACTGCATTCCTGTACTTTACTAAAGACATGTCATTAAAATAATACGGATGCTGCTCTCACAAGTAATTATTAAAAGCCGCTACCTTGCATAAAATAATCAAAACGACTTGAAATGAGACTGGAAATAACCAGTCGGGAAATGCCAATGAAGCTATGAATGACTGGAGATGAGAGGTGCAGTGCTGCTGATGACATTTTAAGTAGATAAACACATGCAGCAGACCCACATCTCTTAAACCACTGTGTATACCGGTTACATACTTAAGCGCATTAACAATATGCTGTATGTTCACAGCATGCAACTTTACATCGGTGTGTTATGGTAGAAAGGCCAAAGAACATCATCAGTCTTTACGTTGTCAGAAAAGCAATAAACTAGACAAGGACAAAGAAGTAAATGTGCCCCTCCCATGTTTCATTACTGAGATTGCGCTGCAAAGAAAGCAGACACACAAAACCACAAGATCCTAGCCACATTATTAGACCAGGAAGAAAATGTGCCAAAAAAGGTATTTAAGTGCAATGAAGCCAACCCTTTGTTATTCTAACTAGCCACATTGTGTATCAAGATAGCAAACTATATCCTTTTAACGATATATTAAACAGCATATTTAACAGTACATTTTTCTACCTTCATTTCACTTAATCCACACAGTAAGATGACAAAGAATGCAAACTATTATTACAATAACCTTGCTTCAGGCTCAGAGAACCAATCAGAGATCGTACTTTTTAATTCTAGCATGTCTCAATATTCAACACTTTTCGTCACTGCAAATTAGGGATGCGTGCTGAAACTTGGTATCATAATGGCAACGGTGCTGGCGTAAACAATAGTAACCGGAACAAACAAAACAAAGTGATGCATGAATACACTAATGTACACTCAGTCACCTGCAGCAAGTGCTTGGAGGTGACTATGTGCAGGTGATGTCCTGTAAGTGGTGGAGCACGATAATTATCAGGCCCAGATGTGAAAAATGATGACGTCACACTGATAAATCCAATGTTACATGTAAAAAAGAACTGCCAGGCACAACCTGAAGTTGTCTGATTTCATCATGGAAATGGTGCCACTGGATGACCAGCCCTTTACCATCTTTCAACCTTTGTCTTTTTGGCACTTCTGAGCTGTCGCTATGTTTTTATGTTTTGTTAACGTGATATTTGGACAAATCTACAGTTACACTTTGTCAAATCCATTTTTGTTTGAATCGCTTTTATGAAAATGCTACGTATTGTGAACAAGCAAAAAAAAAAGATTAAAAAACGCGCTGAATTAGTGAATGCGCAGGCTGAAAAAGAGCTTGACTGTCTTAATTGGAAATTTCTCTTCACAGTACTAGAACGAATGGGATTTCATAAAAAGGCAGCTTTTCTTAGAGTGTCGTAATGACACTAAGAACCTCCAGCGGCAAGAATAAAAATCAATGGCAGCCTGACAGATAAAACAGAAGTACGGAGGTCGACGAGGCAAGAATGCTGCCAATCACCCACTTTATTTGCTCTCTTTATGGAGTCGCTTGCACAAGCTGTGAGACAAAATTATAAGATTAGAGGAGCGGAGGTGAATGGGACTGAACCCAAACTTATTTGTCTGGAACTTAATTATCTGGACAAATCATTACCGCCAATGATGAAACTCTTGGAATTGTTCGCACACAATAAACGACACAAAGACTCAGATCTGGAGAATCAATTACAGCCCTTCACATGATATACAAGAATTATTTAATTTCAATTGGAAACTTAAGAAAATTGATCACTTGTGGGTTAGTTACGAAACAAAT
The DNA here is from genome assembly GCA_024372805.1 of Oostethus manadensis. Classification (NCBI taxonomy): domain Eukaryota; kingdom Metazoa; phylum Chordata; class Actinopteri; order Syngnathiformes; family Syngnathidae; genus Oostethus; species Oostethus manadensis. The sequence continues at coordinate 2,066,186 of QODF01000028.1, read as the reverse complement.
ATATCTATTATCTACATTATACAAAGTAAAGATATATATAGGTTATCAATAGATGGTTCACACTAACACTAGACTTTAGTTCGCTAATTCAAATACTGTAATTAGGATGACTGTCCTGCCAAGGCTCCTGTCCCTGTTCCAGTCCCTACCAATAAGGTGTGATTCGCATCATATTGAAATCATATAATGCAGGGGTGTCAAACTTGTGCCATAGAGGGCCGAGACCCTGCAGGTTTTCTTTCCAGCCGGTCACTAAAACAGGTGATTTTCATTATCAACACCTCCTTCAATTTGAGGGAAGGACCTCATCAAGTACAATCACCTGCTGGAGAAACTGGTAGAAACGAACACCTGCAGTATCCCGGTCGTCCATGAGAATGCGAGTTTGAGAGCCCTGATATAAAGAAACCGGCATTTAAATGATATTTGAACTATATAGAGCACTGAGCTTCAATAGACACTCAACTATTTTTATAAAAGAGAACTTAAAATCAAAATCACAGAGGATGAATGGTTTACATGTAGAAAGTACATTATACATCCACTAGTTCAGTTTTTGTTTGTCATGCCCAAGGTTAAAGGGTATGCAATTACATCGAATAATGCCATGTTGTAGGTCATCTGTGTGGAACAGTGGATGCAGATCATTCACACATCTTTTGGAAATATGATAAGAAATATGATAAGATAAAGTGTTTCCTCGCTACTTTTTTTTTAAACAGTTTATGAACGTGCATTGTGTTCTGCATCCTGATTGGCTCAGGGAGAACCCACGCGATGTGTCTGAGTCCTAATTGGCTAAAGGAGAAGCCACATGTTGGGTCTGCGTCCTAATTGGCTAAGAGAGAACCAGAGAATTGTATTCTGAGTCAATCTCCTCCATGCCTTGCTGGGCAGTATAGAATGCATTCAATTAGCCAAATGTACATAAATGTTAATTTATTGTTTATTGTTGTCTGAGGAAAGTGTATTAAGTGTATGGTGGGCGATTTTACAGCCTTAAAACATATATAATAATTGTACAATAATAAAGTTGGCTCCTGATTTCATTTATTTCATGCTATCTTGGGAACCTATCCCCTACGATAAATGGAAAAAATATGGCACTTTTTGTTTTTTCCTGAGTTGGTATTTGACAAAAAATGCTCTATAAAAATTTACGTGACAAAAAAATAGGTATAAACAGTTATCGGTTATCACTATCAATATCCGTCTTGAGAAGCAGGAAGGAAATTATGGGTATCAGCTTTTTTTTAAAAAAAGCAATGCAACATCCTGAGAGAGGTACACAGAGTTTGATGATCTTTTTTAACTTTATTGCCAGCGCCAAGAGCAGTGCTCAACTCCAGCACAATAAAGTTGCACACTTTTCTCTAAGGCTCTCTATACCAGCAACACAATACTTCTTCAACTACCAAGGTGCCTTCACAAAAAGTGGGATTCTAAACATCAGAATCAACAAGCAGGTTGTCAGAATGGTGCCAGAATTGTCTCAAATGTATGCACCTAAAGTACAGTAAAATCTTGTGAATGTTTTTGCACAATCCCTATGTTCTGTATTGCTGCTGGTTTAGCTGTGATAATGATATACCATTTTTAATATATTGTTAATATAACTGTATATATATTATTAAAGTATTTTATTTCCTATTCTGTTTATGACTTGAACATCATAAAATTCTGTAAAAATAAAAATGTCATTCTTAAACAAAATTTGCACGTTTTCCATTTTTGGTAAAATACCGCTTCAGTTACAACTTAAGCACCGGAAACCATTTTAAAGTAACGATTTGTCACCATTGGATAATATCTAAACAATACCAAAACCTACGGCAAAATCAAAAAGGATTACTTTGCCAAAGTTGCCCAATAAAGAAAAATCCCAAATTTTTGCACATTGAATGGCATAGCTTCTAATTGGGCAAAGCGGGGACGCAGAGGTAAAGGGAAGATGAGTGTTAGCGGTATAATCCTCTTACCATAATGAGGCCAGTGGCGATAAGGTCGTTGCAGCCGTGGCAGAGCTCCCCAAACTTGGCCCAGTAGTCCTTTTTGCAGAAGAGCTGTCCATCTTTTTCATAGTACCAGTTGGCCAACGAGCTGCTGCATTCACAGCACCTAAAAAAAGAGAATATTATAAAGCAAAATAATGACACTTGTTTTTTCCTATGGGTATGAAATGTTGAGAAGGTATCCAACTGCCAGTGTTATTCAAGACAAATAGTTGCTCAAGTTATGAGGCTGGACGGCATGTTTGTTTGTAGTTGAACTACGTGAAGGTGACTCACTGCAGCATTTCCCAACATCTGACTCAAACACCAGCAGGTTATACAGTAAGCCGTATGAAACTACGGTTTAGATGTCCATGACCTTCTTTACATTTGACACAAACTAAGCAAGTTTCTGTGCTGTGAAAAGAATGTTCCAAATGATAGTCCTGCTGGTGATAATGAGCGTCTTTGTAAGGCTGCCCTAATGAGGTGGACAGACGGACAGATGAGATCACATAAAAACACACAGCTATGACTGGGCCTTTGTGCGCTTGTTTGCCTGCACTGACTGTTTTTCAAAGACAAAGCAAGACTGTCATTTGCAACATCATCACAACTAGAGTGCAGCTTTGTCCATTCAATGTAACATTAATGACTGGGTTACATTCGTATATGGAAATGTTGTTTGTTGAAGCTGTATGCTGACTATTACCAAATGTGGTTTAGTATTGTCCCATGAGAAAATTCAATCAAAAAGCTTGCTGAAATGTGTGGGGTGTACAGTTGTCCCTTGCTACATCACGGTTTTCAACATCAATTCCTCTCTCTCACGGCTTTTCGTGGATAACTATGGCTTATTGTTAGTCACAAAATATGCATATTGAATCTCATGTTATAATGTCTTTTTTTATCCAAATTAAAGATTTTCAAGTATAAAAAGCCATTAAGACCAACAACTTGTGAATCTAGTATTCTATATTGGTCAATAGGTGTCAATAAGTGTTTGGTGAGACCACCACGAAGCGTCAGACTTGAACAACCGTCTTTTATTGCAGGTTTATGTGATCTCACAACAGGCACAATTATAATCGCATAATAACTGTTGCAGCTCTAGCCCACAACAAGCCAAAACTCAACTCTGATCCCCCGACGCCACTTCCTGTCCGCGATGGATTCTGCTCTCCTACAAGGTAAACTGTCTTAAAAGGCTAATTTTCTCTAATTATCTCTATTATGTTGGGTAATACAAATGTAAAATTGACTATATGAGTGTTATTACATGTCTAGATGACTTTAATAGTGTTAAATATTACTTATAAAACATGCCAAAACTTAAAAAATTTCAATTTATATGGTAGCAATCCTACTTCACTGAAATGCACTTATCGCGACCGAGTCTGAAACCAATTAACCGCGATAAACAAAAAATTACTGTACTGACTTTTGTGAGATACTGTATAACCATATTGTAATATGTAATTGCTGGGGTTCAAGCAGCCATGCCTCACTTCCGGTTCTCACATGGGAGGCATATTATACGGTTACCATGAACTTCACAACAACAAAAGTATGGAGGCACAATATTTCTTTACATATGGTTGGAATTAGGACTTAAGGCCATGTGAGACAATGTTGAATATATTTGCGCATGGGTAAGTATCGCATTTGATGGATTATTGACGCATGCATGCAGTCTTTGTTTATCAGAGTTGGTTTCTTTGGTGTTAGGCAATACACTGATAGCTTTTTCCATATTCTTCTCAAGATATGTTGTGGTCATCTATAATTCATCATTTGCAGTTGCTTTATTAATGTGAAATTAATGTTTAATGTGAAATAAATTTGATTTTTTTCCCCCTTTGCTTCCCTCCCGTTGCATAAGTTTAGATTTTGTAGATGGTAGGCAAACGTTTTGCATCCATGTTTTTGTCTGAGTTGGTTACAAGTCTTGGCAGACATTTTAAAGTCTTTAGTTGCTTTGTTGCGGACAAGCTCTTTTTTTGTGTAAACCAAATTCATAGTTTTATGTTGAGGCAATTCTTTCTGCATTTCCCATTTTCAGGAGCATTTTCAAATTCCAACAATATTGTACATCTGGTTTTAGTATACATTTTGCTGGTCACTGCAAAAAACCAAAACAAAATAACATGTTCATCCTCAGTTCCACTCGATGACAGTGATGAGTTTAACAACCACTTTTCTCTTGTGTTTTTTGTGTGTTGTTTCTTGAACTTTTTCCTCTTTACGATATACCATCTTAGGAATGCTGCAGTAATGTTTTCAGAAATGAACAATTTGCACATGCGAGAACAGCGCTTATATTCAGCATTTTCATCTCTGATTTCACTTGATTTCTCCCTGCATCTACGCCCTCTATCTTTGACTTTGTGACCACTGCAACCAGATGGGATGTCAGGTGCAACCAAACAATAATGGCTCACTAGAGCATACTAGGGATGTTCCAATCCTTGTTTTTTGGCTTCCAATCCTCCTTTTTCATGGTCTTGCCGATCCGAGATCTTTTTATTCAATAATAAGCTTTTGGCTACAAACATGAATTTATAGAATTGAATGTTTATTAAAATAGATCTTCAAAGCATTAAAAAAAATGCAACTAAAGTATTGCCCAATTTGCTTTACTACACAGCATGACCAGCCGGAACCATTTTAAAAGTAACGATTTGTCACCATTGGTTAATACTAGTGGTGTAACAGTACACTGAAATGTAATTTCAGTTTCCTGAAGTGCTCGGTTCAGTTTATTTTTGGTACAAAAAAGACGGAAAAAATGACTTCAAATGCATTTATTAAAAAATAATACAATTAATTTTTTAACTAAATAAAAGAAATTCATTTCTGTGATATTTCAAATAACTCTGACTTTTTAAAATAGACAAATAATAATAAACTGTTGCATTAAAACAAAAATAAAAATATGTATAAAATTATAAATTAACACGTTTAAACTGTAAACTTTGAACACTTAGCAGCAACAGCCTGAATATGACAAATGTAACTCTTCAAGTTTTTGGCTATAAAAATGTGAAAACTCCGTCAGGACGTGGAGCGCTTACATCACTCTAGTAATAAATGTAATGAGATAAATAGCAAAAAGTATAACCAAAACGGTGCGCAAGTGGACCGAACTGAACATGCAAAACCAAAACGGTTGAACTGTTACACCCCCAGTATCTAAACAACACTGCAAACTCCATGGATGACCAACCGGAACCATTTTAAGAGTAACGATTTGTCACTAATCATTCAGGACTAATCATTCGACATGATTATAGATCATAGATCTATTGCGGTGTGATTGAGAATATATGGCATTTTTTAACAAACACTCTTCAAAGCAATAGTAATTTATTGATGGTCCCTAGTATAAACAGAAGAGTCCGGGCACAGTGAATGGGAACTACCGCTGTAGCTACGGAGCCAAATATCCAACATCTAATGAGAAACTAACAACACGGTATACCGCAAACATGTCTGCATGGCGATGTTGCATTTTCCTCTTCCAGGTGGTGGGAGTCAAGTGGCAACCAGCTTTTAGGTGCATTACCACACCTACCGGATCAGCCCAATCTCATGGCGGAAGACGATTTTATTTGATCTTTAAAATACAGCAGCTCGGCAGCTGACCCCAATCTTAAATTTTGGATGGCGGGACATCCCTACTGCTTACCTGACAACATTTGGTTTATATACTATGAAAAATTTCAATTTTCCACAACAATTTCCACCATTGTCCCAACTAACTACCGCCAGTATCCTGACACAATAACCATGTTATTGTTTTAGCGTGAATGTTGCTGAGAACCATTAAAATACAGCAAACTATTAAAATGAGAGTGTGCTGGAAAAAGAGCAAAATATAGTATTTAGTAGTTTTGTTAGGCTGACCCCTTTCCCCTGATACGCCTCCCTGTTCCCTGGACTAAGATAATGACTCTCCTGTTTTTACTCTATTTTGTCGCTCCACAAAGCCTTCTCTTTTCTCTCTTCTCATTTATGAGTACGATCACAGACGTACTTCAAGTGCCTTGAGAAGACTTGTGTTGAAAGATATGGTGTGCAATTATATTATTTAAAAAAAAACTGAATTGAAAGTGAGTTGGACTATTGAAAATGCCCATTTTCTATGATACAGTATTGTATGTGTATGTGCAAAGTTAGGTACTGTTTTATTATTTGTAATCTGTCTAAATCTGTGTGTCTGCCAGCTGTGTGTCTCCCCCACTTCCCAGTGGAAGCTCCCTCTTATCAGCTGGCCGTCTGGATCAATCCTAGACCTAGTTTCCAAATAAGTCTCATTTCCTTGCATTCCTCAGCTTGGCTTTTGTGGCGTTAACTGTGTCTAAAATATTATGCAATATTACTTGTGATGTTGTGATTTCACATTAAGTTTAATTGTTAGTACAATAAAAGATTTCATTCAGCAGTGTATACTTGTAAACCAGTGAAAGACTTGATACACTTTGCAAGTGCAGCATTTTTGCATTAGCATGACCAAGGTCGTTTGTCTCTGCAAGCTTGCAGGCACACTCACCTTGCAGTGCCTGGATTCACAATTTATTCATCAGGCACTGGCACAGACACACCCTTTCTCTTGAGCATCTGCGTGCAGTGCTTTAAGGCAGACTGTAGCAAAGCTGTTTCAGTATGCAGTATGTTTGGGTGGGGGAGAGATTTGGAAGTGGGTCAAAGCTTTCAGAAGATGTCAGCAGCATCCAGACAGGAGCGACTTTGCTGTCCTTGGTCTGCGTCATTTAATAACTACAACGAAGCAGTCGCGCACACACACGACCTTCAAACCTGCTCTACAAAGTCATACCTATTGGAGATTCACACATGCACACTATGCTGCTGGGAGTAGCGTAACTGTATTTAATATGACTAAATGCATTACTGACACCCTGATCAAGATGTATACAGTGTGTAATTTGTACAAAGATTTAGACGTTCCATTATTAACTGTGGGATGGTGGTTAGTGCGTTAATGCACTTCTAGGAGCTCATGTTTGGGGATTTTTTTTGCGTGACAGAATTTGCAGCTGCATGGCCTGTAAGAAGATTATCAGCGTGAAATGCTCCGAGTCTTTGACTACTTATGATTCCATGTGCATACACACTCACCAGTATGTGAAAATATCAACAAGAAGATGGGAGAGGGTTGCTGGATTCAAGAAATATGATATGTGAAAGACAAAAAGTAGTGTATAGGGATAGAATTCACAACTGTGAAAAAGTGAAAGGAGAAATCAGGGAGACTTGAAGACACCCAGCTGGAATGCACCAGAGGTCTGAAATCAGCCAATAGCTGAGGAGATAAAAATGGAGGAGTGAAGTTCGTAAATCACAAACTGTCGCCTCCACAGTGGAATTAACTGAAAGTGTCTGACAGGGCTATAATTTCCTTGGGTCCCAAGTCTCTCACCTTTTTTCTGTCAGACCACAAAAACAAATAGAGCCCTTCCCTCCAAGGGTAACAAAGGTGGAGTTTTGTCATATAACTAAGATTAAGGTCGTCTACTGCAGGGGTTGGCAACTGTTTTTGCCATAAAGGGCCATTTTAAAACTTCCAAGTAAGTTATTGTTTTAAGAAACAATTTTAATTTTTAACAGTGGTTGTTTTACAATAGACATGTGTTGACTGGACTGACTCTCCCGTCATTTGAATTCCTAGGGTGTATAAATGTGAAAGTTCTGCTGACCAATCTTCCCCCTAACATTTCAAGTGTCTAAGCATCCATACAAAGAACCTGAGTGTTCCTTGAACCTGTGATGTGCACACGCCTGTCCAAAACCTGAGAATGTGGGGTAGTCCAGCTTCCATTCTGTCATAGAAAAATCTAATCAATGATCTCAATCTTGTAAAAAAAAAAACTAGTTTCTAATTCTATTTTCCATTTTTCTTGTTTACCATTTATTTCGTTAATTAAGTTTACCTAAGGGCAGAATGGTTAGCATGTTGGCCACACAGTCAGGAGATATGGGAGACGTGGGTTCGAATTTCTGCTTGGGAATCTGTGTGGTTGTTTGTCTACGTATGCCCTGCTATTGACTGCCGTCTAGTCCAGGGTGTCTCAACTGAAGTCAGCTGGAATAGGCTCCAGCATGACTATACCAAGCTGGAATTTCATCAATCAGTTGCCAGCCCAGGTCATTTTTAAATACCTAATGATAGGTTGCCCCATTCGTATTTATTATTTGTATTTTTTTTAAGACTGTTTCGTCATTTCATCATCTGTCCATCCTATTAATCATTAGGATATCCAGACTGAAGTCATTAGCGAATGTGCTTAATTTGTGCTATGGATGAGTGATGGTTAAATGGGAAAAAAACAAAACGTTAAAAAAACCATTAATGGAATTTAAGAAAAGGATTTTCAATATAAAATGCATATATGTAACAAAAGGTGCAGTATTCACTTTCAGTTTTTTACATTCAGGCATATGGCACAAGAGTTAGAGAGGAGAATAGGCTGTCGCAAGAGTTTGTGAGTACAGCTGTTGGCCTGGGTCATGAAATGACGTGCACAGTGACTCTGCCACAGGAAGTGGCAGGAACCAAATGGACATGGTAGACATGTGGAAAGGATCACTATCAGCTGACAGATGCACACCTGAAACATTTATGAGGAGACACACTTGCCAAACACACACATGCACGCACACACATGCACACAGTTGAGCAGTTGAGAACAAAACAGCAGGCAATATTAGAGGGAGTATCTCCTCTGCTTTTTATGATGTTCATTTTCACTGCCATGGTGTTTCCTTTTCCTTGACGCATTGCTCCTTGGGAGACATAAGGAAATGCACAAACTACAGTAATTTCTGGTGTATTAAGCCACACCCACTAAATTTAGAAAGAAAAACAGATGTTTTCATATGTATACACGTGTTTTCCCTCTTCCATCCATCCATCCATCCATTTTCCACCGCTTATCCGGGTCCGGGTCCCGGGGGCAGCAGCTTCAGTAGGGAAGTCCAGACTTCCCGGTCCCCAGCGACCTCTTCCAGCTCCATCGGGAGGACACCAAGGCGTTCCCAGGCCAGCTGTGAGACATAGTCCCTCCAGCGTGTCCTAGGTCTTCCCGGGGGCCTTCT